>RJWJ010001364.1:0-82791 GCA_004363605.1 Indri indri | reverse complement strand
GGTTCATCAGTTTTTGTCTTTTTGTTTGTAGGATACAGTATTTGATGAAAAATCCATGCTTAAAGAGTAAAAATGGCAGGCTTCCTAGATAATTTTCGCTGGCCGGAATGTGAATGTATTGACTGGAGTGAGAGAAGAAATGCTGTGGCTTCTGTGGTAGCAGGTATATTGGTAAGTGAGAAAGCCTGATTGGTGACATTTTGCCTTATCTTTTGCCTTGGAAATTAATGTTGATTCCTTTGAACTGTGAATACCCTTCCAAAGCTCTTTATTGCACTGCTATTTTGTATAGGTAATTGTCAGAGTTCTAGATACTAACAGAATGTGCGGTAGGCTCTGGGTTTATTTGACTTTGTAAATTTGTTAAATTTAATATCTTTTCTTCAGTTCCAGTAATAATACAATTATTATAGGCAGTAGCATTTTTAACTTAATGATACAATATGTGTAAGTACTTTAAGATTCTCAAAGGCTCAGAATTTGATGTAACCAAAAATTATTGTTTTGACTCATTGTAGCTCAGGATGTGTAGGCAACAGGAACAACCTTAGGCTGGCTGCATTAGACCTGAAGCCTTGCAGATGCTCTAGGGAAGACATACCATCTCTGTTTCCCCAGCTGCAGCACTGGGGAGGATGTTTAAAAGGAATAAATTTGTGGAGGGAACTATCTCTTTTCTTTCCAATTTTTCGTAACTTTTTGTTATTGAAAATGATAGGCATATAAACAAAAGTAGAATGGTATAAAGATCCTCTCTCCCGCCTCCCCTTGATGATAGGTACCCATGTACCTACAGGTGCACACTACTGTGCCTAGCTCCTGCTGCATCTTTTCTGAAGCAAATTTCAGTATGTTGGCTGTGCGTGGCGGCTCACGCCTGTAATCCTAGCACCCTGGGAGGCCGAGGTGGGAGGATCGCTTGAGGTCAGGAGTTTGAGACCAGCCTGAGCAAGAGTGAGACCCTGTCTCTACTGAAAATAGAAAAAAATTAGATGGGCAACTGAAAGTAGAAAAAATTAGCCGGGCGCAGTGGCACGCGCCTGTACTCTGAGCTACTTGGGAAGCTGAGGCAGGAGGATTTCTTGGTCCCAGGAGTTTGAGGTTGCTTGAGCTAGGCTAATGCCACTGCACTCTAGCCTGGGAGACAGAGTGAGACTCTGTCTCAAAAAAAAAATCAGTATCTTACATTTTAAAAATTCATCTCTTTCAATGTGCATATAGTTCTATACCTGAAGTCCAATAGAAAAGCCAAACAAAATGATATGAAGCAGAGCAGGAACTGAAGATAATTGTGAAGCGGTCTGCATGTAGAATTCTTTTAGATGTTTGTGTTTTTCTTTCACTTCATGGTCATCTCACCTGTACTTAATTTATCTAAGAAATTCTTTAGCAACTTGTATACTTTAAGTCTGCTTAGTTTACATAGAAACATTACATTTTATAAACTCACATTCTGTCAGTTGTACCATATTTAATTAAATTACATAATTAAAACTATAGCAAGCCTAAATTGCTTTGGAGATATGACAGCTAACTCTTGATTGACTCTTGGTAAGTCTACAACTCATTTGTGGGAGCAAAAGTGCCTGGGCATATTAACAGAATGTTCACCACAGAGACAATGAAGCACATCAGGAAATCAGAGAGTTAGTTACACTGGAGGTTAGTTAAGAGAATTTTTGCTGCATATAATAATGGTGGATGAAAGAAGCAAATAATCCATTCCCAAATAATAAATTTGAGGCACTGAGGGCAGAACTTCAGAATCTTACACAGATTTGATTATGTTCACCTAATCTGCTATAAAGAATAAGTAAACAAGGAATTCTTGTTTTTTATATTTCAGCAACTAAAACTTAAAGTAGAAATATTTTATGTTCCATTTATATGATCTGTAGGAAAAAAGGAATGTTAAAGAGCAAGTATTATACTAACAAGAGTTTTAGTGTTTCAATGACTTTGGCTGGTTCTTAAGTTTTTTACAGGCTGGTGGATAATGATTGATGCAGCTGTGGTATATCCTAAGCCAGAACAGTTGAACCATGCCTTTCACACATGTGGCGTATTTTCCACACTGGCTTTCTTCATGTAAGTATGAAGGTAATTCTCAATTCAGGATTATTTTTCTAAAAAATATTTTTCCTTTAATGTTCAGTGCTTTGTTGAATAACTTTTTAATTGAATTGATGGACTCTTCTTTAACAGGATAAATATATATTCCCATTTTATTAAGTGTTCTTTGTTTTTGTCTTTTACCAAAAATAGGTGTGGAATTTAGTCAAATATCTTATCATCTGCAAAGATTATTGTGTGATCTTTCTTCTTGTGTTTGTTAAACTGATCAATTAATATATTTTGTCAGTTCCAAGATATACTTTTTCACATATTAATATCTCTGAATATTAGGATGTATTTTACAGTCAGTTATATCTTAGAATTATAATTAGTAACATTTTTCTTTCTTGGCAGTATTAAAAAATAATGGTGTATCTTAAAATTGATAGCATCTTAGATTTAATGAAGTACATTACATTTCTACGTTTTTTTAGTAGTGAATCAACTCTGAATGTTGTAATACGCTGAACTATTACCATGGAGTGTTATTTTTTAAAAAATGTGCTCTTTGACTATGTTTGCCAATAAATGGGGGAAGGCAGGATTAGCCTCAAATGAGATTGGTTTGTGGATTTTGTTTTTTATTAAATTATTTTCCGGTTTATCAGTTACCTCACTTTGTAAAAGTTTGGAAGCTTTTTATGGATGTCTTTTATTTTTTTTATTTTTTTGCACAAAAACTTTTACTTTCAAATATGTGGGCAGAGTTCGAGATAGGGAAGCAAAAATCATTCCAAAGAGAGGGTGAGGATGCTAGAGGGAAGGAAGAGGGAGGAAAATTCGGGGGAACCCCTTTCCGATCCTCCAGGCACCTTCGGGGGGTCCTAATTCCTGCGGCTGGGGGGCGAGAGATGATACTCCTTCCAGATTAGCAAACATTTTGAGCTGTCTGCACCGCTTCTCCACGTTTCGCTAACCCAGCTGCTGTCAGGGTTCCGGCCCCATCCAAACCTTTGCGGCGACGTGCGAACGCGAGGAAACTGTGGGCCAGGCGGGAGCCCTAGCCGCCGGCTCTGTCCGCGGCCGCCCGGCCCGCCGAGGCTCCGCGCCGACCTCCCCATCATGGCGCCGCCGGGCGGGGAAGCCTATGGATGTCTTTTAGCAATTAAAAAATATACATTAAACATTAAGATTACACAATTTTCTTAATACTGCCAGGAGTTTAAAGAAAGGTTATGTTATGGAAAATGGAATTACTTAAATCCATTCAGGCTGGTAAGAAAACGCAATTCCTGCTACTAATTAATGCACCTTGCTCTAATAAAAATGGAAGAAGCTGAATAAAGTGGGCCTATTTATTATACGTAGACTAAATTTTTTCTGAGTTTAAGAAATGGGTCAGAGAAAATCACTTGACTTTTAACACAAAGAGAAACTACTTAACTCTTGATCATAATGAAAACCTTAAAATGGTATAACCAATACTGAGTCATTCATGTATAAATGTAAAATAGTCAAAGGAATCAGAAAATCGTCCCCTCTTTTATAACCTCTGGAGACACATGATATAGCAATTTCTTAGATGTTTTCTGTCTATGGCCATACTACACTGAATATGCCTGATCTCGGAAGCTAAGCAGGGTCAGGCTTGGTTAGCACTTGGATGGGAGACCACCTGGGAGTGCTGGGTGCTGTAGGCTTTTTTAATACGATAAATAATAAAAAGGAAAAAGATATTTATTATTTAAATTTAAAAAAATGTGTTTGGCCAGGCGCGATGGCTCACACCTGTAATCCTAGCACTCTGGGAGGCCGAGGCGGGAGGATTGCTTGAGCTCGGGAGTTCAAGACCAGCCTGAGCCAGAGTGAGACCCCGTCTCTACTATAAATAGAAAGAAATTAGCCAAACAACTAAAAATAGAAAAAATTAGCTGGGCACGGTGGTGCGTGCCTGTAGTCCCAGCTGCTTGGGAGGCTGAGGCAGGAGGATTGCTTGAGCCCGGGAGTTTGAGGTTGCTGTGAGCTAGGCTGACGCCACGGCACTCTAGCCCGGGCAACAGTGAGACTCTGTCTCAAAATAAATAAATGAATGAATGAATGAATGCATGTGTTTTCTGGGTGTACTTTAGGAAAATAATACTAACATAACATTTCTATCCACTACCATTTAGGTTAAAAGATATGTTTAGTTATTCAGATATTGATGTTAGATAAGAAATAATCTGTTTCTCTTCTAAGTGATATGTAAATACCTGAATATTTTAACAGCATAAAACTCATTAAATGATTTTGTATTGTTCTAGGATAAATGCTGTATCCAATGCTCAGGTGAGAGGTGACAGCTATGAAAGCGGCTGTTTAGGAAGAACAGGTAAAGGCACTTTGAGCTGTTAATGTATGTTGACAAAATAGAAATTTATCAACAGGAACAACAAAAGCCTCTCTTATGAGTCTTTGTTCAGAACTCGTAATGATTCTATAGAATATTTTTTAATAACTTAAAAAAAAAGTTAGTGTTTTTCAAACCCCTAAGAAAGGTACTTACTGCCAGAAGTTACTATTTTTGTTATGTTATACTGCCCACAATATAGATAAAATGTTACTGTTCAAAATCAGGCGATCTTGGACTCCAGGTTACTCTTCCAGTGCTAATGATGGATTTATTTTTATCCTAATTATTGAGCAATAATGTTACTTTCATGATTTTTAACACCAAAGAAATGAACACATTAGGGAGTCAAAAGTAGGACTGCAGTGTTTTCACATTTAATTCTGGTCACCTGAGTAGCCACTCACAGACTACAACAAAATTGTTTAGAAGAAGCATGCTGTTTATCTACACTTTATTTTTGGAGTTTGAATTCTTTTGAATTGTCATCCAATAGTATTTTTCTTTTATTCAGGTATAACACATTCTGTTAGAATCCGGAGGTTTGTTTTCAGTGGAATTTCAGTTCCCTTTGTAAAAGGTATAGAGTGAGGAGTCCTATTTTCAACCTTCAAGGACCAGGGAGGGTGATTTGTGGTTACAGTCAGAAATTTGGAGTAAGTGGGAGAGGAATTGTGAAGGATGATTAAAAATAATAGCAAATCCTTGTAGGATGCTTAGTGTGTCCCAGAAACTGTCCTGAGTGTTTTACATATATTAACTCATTTAATTATCATAAGAGGTGAGTGCTCTTATTTCTCCATTTCTAAATGAAGGAGCTAAGGTAGAGACAGCTTAAATAATTTGTCCAAAGTCACAGAGCAAGTAAGTGGTCGAGCTGGGATTGAACACTGACAGTCTGGCTCCAGAGCCCATGCTCTTAGCCACTGTGCTGTGCTTGTTTCCTGTCGAGAACCATATGGTCTCTTTGTCTGGTATAGTACCCTCTATATTTTTTTCTTTTCATCAGCTTGATTGAGTGTAATGTATGTACAATAAAATTCACCAATTTAAAGTGTACAGTTTGAGTTTTAACAAATGTGTACAGTTCTGTAACTGCCACCACAGTCGTAGTATGGAACATTTCCATTACCCCCCAAAATTTCCTCCTTTTGTAGCTAATCCCCATTTCCTCACCTCCTGGCCACCACTGATCTGCTTTCTATCACTGTAGTTTTGCCTTTTTTACAATTATATATAAATGGGATTATACAGTAAATTCATAACCTTATAAACCAAATAAAGGAGCCGTCAAGAACTTAGCTTTCTTTTCTACCTGATGCTTTAAATGCTGATGTAGATTTTATAACCTCACTTCTACTGGAATCCATGGAGAATTAGGGAGGAAGGTATGATGACAAAGGATAGATGAGTCTAAGTTAAAAGTGCATTCTGGTCCCGGTGCGGTGGCTCACACCTGTAATCCTAGCATTCTGGGAGGTTGAGGCAGGAAGATGGCTTCAGGTCAGGAGTTCGAGACCAGCCTGAGCAAGTATAAGATCCTATCTCTACTAAAAAAATAGAAAAAATAAATTAGCCAAGCAACTAAAAATAGAAAAAATTAGCTGGGCTTGGTGTCACGTACCTGTAGTCACAGCTACTTGGGAGGCTAAGGCAGGAAGAGCATTTGAGCCCAGGAGTTTGTGGTTACCGTGAGCTAGGCTGATGCCACGGCATGCTAGCCTGGGCAACAGAGTGAGACTCTGTCTCAAAAAAAAAGAAAAAAAAAACAGTGGATTCTGTGTGTGTGTGTGCGTGTGTGCGCATGCATGCATGTGTGCACGTGAGCTCACTTTTAGTCTGTCCTGTGGCCCAGCCTCAGCAGTAATGTCAGGAATGAAGGGAGGTAAAGAATAAGAAAGTATCATGTATTAGTAAATGAGAGTGTTGTGGTAGAACACACAGTAATTTACTTGTTATTCTTTGAAGAATATTCCACAGACATGTTGGGCATGGTGGTTCACACTTGTAATCCCAGCGACTCTGGAGGCTGAGGCAGGAGAATTGCTTGCTCAGGAGATTGAGACTAGCCTGGGCAACATAGTGAGACCCTGTCTATAAAAAATTTTTAAAAAAACTGTCTAGGCATAGTGGCATGTGCCTGTAGTCTCAGCTACTCAGGAGGCTGAGGAAGGAAGATGGCTTGAGCCCAGGAGTCTGAGTTTGCAGTGAGCTATGATTGCACCATTGCACTTTAGCCTGGGTGGCAGAGCAAGACCTTGCTCTTAAAAAAATCCACAGACATTACTGTGGATTATGTCACTATTAATATTACCTATTTTTTATAGAACATTTCATTGTAACTTATCTAAAGTTTTTTAGCTCACAGGTAGAACTTGTGTTTGCCTTTAATCTGTCTGATTCCAAAGCCCATACCTTTTACCCTTACCAAGTGATTGTTACATTTTATTCCATGATTGTTCCCTACTCAGTTAAAATCCACAATGCAGTTTATGTTTATATGTGGTGTATATAGTGCAAGTTTTATTCAGTGCTTCAAAAATTAAGGGCAAACTGTCTTATAGGCATGCTCATACATTGCTACTTTAAGCTTTCATACTACCTAAATGGTTCATTTATGAACTATCTCCATTTAATTCCCAGAGAAATTTATAGGAAAGTGTCATCAAAATAATAAATATACTATAAATGAAACTGTTAAATAATAAAGCTATTAACATAAAAAGGAACAGAAACTAGATAGAAAAAAATATCATTGTTCTTAGAATCGTGGACAAGATGGATGCTTTTACTTGTTCATTAACCTTAACTCAGAGCTTCCTTGTAGCCAAAGCAAAAAAGGGAAACTGTTATCATTTTATTTTTTGTTAAACAAAAGCATATTTATTTTTCAAGAGAGATTTTTTTTCTTGTTTAATTCTGTTAGTTTAACATGTATGGACATCTGTAAAGAACATGATGGAAAATAATTAAAAGGTTTTTTTTTTTTTGAGACAGAGTCTCACTCTGTGTTTGGTCAGTGCTTTTTCCTGTGTCTAAAATATATGAATTTCTGTTCACTTAGTAACAGAATATTTGCAATTAAGGCAAATTTAGTTTTCTATTATGGAAATTGGCCAGGATTTTATTTTCATTTCAGTGGAAGTTTGTTCCCCTTCTGTAGGGTGATGGGCCGTCAATATACTCGTGTACAGGGTCTGGCACAAGCATTAACCTGCTTTCCTGAAAAATATGTTGAGTCTACTCGTGTCCAGATGATTACGTTATTGAGATTCTATAATTTCATGCAATAAAGAGTTGAAGAGATGCTTCTGACTGAACTTTTCAAGGGCATGTGGTACAGGTTGGCTACCTCAACCATAAAGCCTCAATATACTCCTGAAGAATGGCTGCCATTGGTACCATGTTGAGTAACGGTGTGATTTTAGAAGCTTACCATTGATTAAAAAGGAACATATTGGTCCTCATTCATTTGATGTCTCTCATTCTTGTGTGGTAATGGCTATCTGAAATCTATTTGCTACTTTTAATGGAACAACTCTTTGATAATAGGGTAATTTTTTAGTTAGGGTATTAGATTCTCTAGTCAGTAAAAGGATAACTTCCCTTTCCAGGTATGGTTAACCCCTTTTAGTTTTTGTTAGTTTTTAAAAAAATCATGATTCAGTTAACTTATAGCAGATTTATATAAGTATGTGACTATCTTTGATATGTATAGTAGGTTCATAGTGTTTCTAGTGTTAGGGATTCCTAAGACATTATAGAGCTGCAAAAATGAGCAAAATCATAAAACCTCTTCTCCACACAGGTGCTCGAGTTTGGCTTTTCATTGGTTTCATGTTGATGTTTGGGTCACTTATTGCTTCCATGTGGATTCTTTTTGGTGCATATGTTACCCAAAGTAAGTGTTTATTCTTCCTTTATTTTGTAGGAGAGATTCAGATATGTCTTTTATATTTGGCTAACTCCACCTGGAATGAAATTTAGTGTAATTATTCAGTTAGCTCGAAGATACTATTCTGTTTGAAGATACATGAATTGTTTAATAAAACTTGTCAGTGGGGTCATTTAGTGCAGTGGGGTAACCTTGATTAGGAAATCCAAGCCACTGACAAAGCCTGGACCTTTCAGCCATCTCCAGAGTTTCTGATTTCCTTCCTAACCTTGGATAGTCAGCCTGTTATACTAGTGGTCCATTTACTAGGGGTTGCAGTGGTAAAAGTGAGAAAACCAGTACGGGCCTACGGTCCCTGGTATACAATTCTAAAATCCAGAAAGACTAAACATTAAGTTTTTCATAACCAGTTTGGCAACAAAACCTGACCTAAACTGACATGGGCCTCATTGTGGTCTTTATCCCATTTAATGTAAGGTATTCAAATGTTTTATTGCAGGAATGAATATGGATGTATTTGATTGTGGGATGCTTGTCCAGACGCAGCTGGCAGTGCTATGTTATATATATGTTTTATCTTACTGTTCTTAAATCTGAAAAATTCTGAATTCCAAAGCTTACCTTGCCCCAAGGATTTCAGATAAGGGGTGCGGACCCTGATATCTTTCTTTCCACTAACACCACCTCTGTCCAACCTAATGCTGTAATTTTTAAGTCATAGGTATAAGTAGAATTTTTAAAGGGCAAGACTGAAGATGTAGGTATACCCTTCCTGCAGAAACAGTTGATGCAGTGGAATGAGCTCTTATTACACCATTCTGAGTTTTCTGGCTGTGCCAGGCACCATAGCTTTTCATCCAGGGTGGGGTTGAAAAGCAGAACCCAGTCTCAGCAACGTCTCTGGAAGCGTCAGAAGACTATTTCACTGGCTCTCTTCCTTCACTCCAAAGATAGGAGTCAGAGAATGCAATTTATTCATCCTCTGACCCTTCTATTTCTGGAATTTCTTTGCAATCTTCTTTGCTTAACTGTCACATCTCCTTGTCCTGACCCACGGCTGATTTTTGAATACTTTGACAATATCCTTAAGTCTCACAGTTCAATCAGTATAAGATCTTGGAGTACCTTTGTCTTTCCTTTTTCTTTCACTTGGCACAAAATAAGTCAGTACAAGAGGACCATGGTTGGCCATTGCTTAAATTACATTGCTCTCCAACGATTTCTAAAATGTGTTATTTTAGTTAATTAAAAATACTAATAGAGCACACAGCTTTGTTGTACTATGAAGCTCATCTGAAGAAAAGTACTTTTTAAAAAACAGCCTTATTGAGGTGTAATTTTCATACCATATAATTCACCCATTTAAAGTATGCAGTTCAGTGCTTTTGGTGTATTCACAGAGTTGTGCTACCATCACCACAATCCAATTTTAAAACATTTTTATCATCCCCAAAAAGAAACTCTATAACTGTTAATAGTCACTCCCCATTGCCCCTCTCCTCCAGCCCGAGGCAACTACTATGTACTTTCTGCTTCTACAGATTTTCCAATTTCATGTAAATGGAATCATATAGGAAAGTATGTTTTAAACCCATTTTACCCAACTCTAAGAAGGGAAGGTTGCTATCACTGAATTCCTCAAAAGGCCTCCATAAGTCTGCTTAAAGAAAAACTTCAGACAAATTAATTAACAATTTGAGCAAAGAATGATTCACAAATTGGGCGGCACTCAGAACCAGAAGAGTTTCAGAGCACTCTACCCAGCATCATGAGCAATGAGCTTTTATAGGTTGAATGAAGCAAAGTAGAGAAATCTTTAGAATGGCTATAGCTATATCTTTGCCTTATTTGGGCGGGGCGTGATGAGGCTTTTGCCTTATTTGGGCATGATCTGATCAGTTGGCTGCCTGTGATTAGCTGAAATTCAGCTGTTTCTTTTTTTTTTTTTTTTTTTTTTTTGAGACAGAGTCTGGCTCTGTTGCCCAGGCTGGAGTGCCGTGGCGTCAGCCTAGCTCACAGCAACCTCAGACTCCTGGGCTCAAGCGATCCTTCTGCCTCAGCCTCCCGAGTAGCTGGGACTACAGGCATGTGCCACCATGCCCGGCTAATTTTTTCTATATATATTTTTTTAGTTGTCCAGATAATTTCTTTCTATTTTTAGTAGAGACGGGGTCTCGCTCTTGCTCAGGCTGGTCTCGAACTCCTGACCTTGAGCGATCCGCCCACCTCAGCTTCCCAGAATGCTAGGATTACAGGCGTGAGCCACTGTGCCCGGCCTCAGCTGTTTCTGATTGGCTGAAACCCACCTATTTCTTACAAAAAAATATACTCCCAAGGTTGGTTTCATTTTTCTTACATTCTAAGTTAGGTTAGGGTTTGTCATGGAGGAACTCAAAGTAGAGAGAGCCTCAGGATAACGGCCTGCTTATTTACCTTGGCAGTTGAAGCCACACATGAAACTTTACAGTTTCTATAGTGAAAATAGGATTAAATTATCATTCCTGTAAGGTATGTAGGGAAGTATTGTTTGTAAAGGTTGTATACTCATTGAGTTTATATTAATCTTTAAAGAACTAGTACATATTTAGAAGTTTCTTGATTATGGATCTCATCTTACTATTTCAGTAGCATTGTTCATTATATATACTTTTCTCTTTGTAAAGTGAATATCCTTTTATTTCAGAGGATATTTCTAATACATTTCAAATCTTTTATTGAACAGATTTCCTTGAACTATTAATATTCATAATAGCAGCTAACATTTATATACCACTTGGTGGGCCAGGTACTGTTCTAAGCACTATACATAGTCACGCATTTAATTCTTATACTCTGTAAAGTAGATGCTGTTATAATGTCCAATTTATAGGTAAGGAGACTAACACATATTGAGGTTAAATAATTTGTCCAAGGTCATAAATTTAGCCATTGGTAGAATTAGGATTCAAATCTAGGGATCTGGGTCAAACTTGGAGCTCTTAACCATCCTGCTATATTGTTTGCTATTATATCAAAAGCTAAAAATTGGGCCGGGCACAGTGGCTCATGCCTGTAATCCTAGCACTCTGGGAGGCCGAGGCGGGCGGATTGCTCAAGGTCAGGAGTTCGAGACCAGCCTGACCAAGAGCGAGATCCCATCTCTACTAAAAAATAGAAAGAAATGATTTGGACAACTAAAAACATATATATAGAAAAAATTAGCCGGGCATGGTGGCGCATGCTTGTAGTCCCAGCTACTCGGGAGGCTGAGGCAGTAGGATCGCCTGAGCCCAGGAGTTTGAGGTTGCTGTGAGCTAGGCTGATGCCACGGCACTCACTCTAGCCCGGGCAACAGAGTGAGACTCTGTCTCAAAAAAAAAAAAAAAAAAAACTAAAAATTGAAACAGTTTCTTCATCCTGTCCAGCGTTTTTTATTCAGTTTCTTCATCCTGTCCAGTGTTTTTTATTAACATTCATAGTTTTGCAAAAGTTAATTATCCACAAAAATGTAAGCAGTTTCTAATTTTTTCTTTTCTCTTCTTATGAAGATAGTAACCATTTACTCTAGGATAGATTCAGCGAAAGAGTATGACGATGAGTTGTAATGAATCTTGTTACATCTGTCACATTTGTGCAATAAAACTCCTGAACTGATTGCTGAGTGTGGTGGCACTTGCCTGTAGTCCCAGCTACTCAAGAGACTGAGGCAGGAGAATTGCTTGAGCCCAGGAGTTTGGGGCTGTAGTGTGCTATGATTGCACCTGTAAATAGCTACTGCCCTTCAGCCTGGGCAACATAGCAAGACCACATCTCTTTAAAAAAAAAAAAACTTCCTGAATTCATGAAAGAAAATAAATTAACAGACTGTTAAATAATCAAGAATTTAATTTGTATCTTTCTAACATTTTGTATTTCTATATTGGTTATAGGAGGCAAAGGGACAAGTTGCTGCTTCCTCAGCAGTTTTGATGCAGCTAGAACCATAGCAGTTACTTTAGACAAAAAGAAAACCCAATAAGTTCATTGACTTTTATCCAGAGTAAGATCAATCCTTTGTTTTGGGAGAATGAAATTGACATTTCCTTATTTCAGTTTCATTATAGATTTCTTAGAGTTAATGATAGCAGTATATTGTAATATATAGAGCATGTCATTATAAATGGCACAATACTTTGTTACTGCCATTTGCCTATGTAACCCTCTAATCTGTTTTACTTTATGTGTGCAGATACTGATGTTTATCCAGGACTAGCTGTGTTTTTTCAAAATGCACTTATATTTTTTAGGTAAGTTGCCTAATTTCTTAACTATACCTGTAACATTTACAAAAATGTCTGTTTTATTATGGCAGCATATAAATAGAAACATGTAAATCCATTGATTAGTTACAATGATAGAACTTCTTTTAAATGGTAAAACTTCCACTATTTACATAAGAGCATACATAGGCCATAAGAGCATACACAGGGCTTTAAGTTAAGGACCCTGCTGTATACCAAAGTTTCAGCTGAATGTTTTATATATGTTACCTCTATAATTACCTTAACTATATGCTGCACTTTATAGATGAGGATATGAGGCTCAGAGCTTACTCTAGGACACCGAGCTGGTAAATGCAGAGCTGGGATTTGAACCCAAACCACTGTGTCCATAGCCTATGCTTTGTTAAAAACCATATTAGGTATATTACCGTTATTAAAGAAAGAAAATAAGAAAAATCAGAATTAATACATAGTATGCATGTTCTATACAAAACCTATTGGGGAATTGGGTTTTTTGATTGAGTTTTTAAGATAACTTAAAATTAGTATAAAGATAGAACAATATAAAAAGTATTTTTTAGGGATAGTTCTTCTAAAAAGCCTCCAAAATAAAGCCCATATTCTGTGCTTTTCAGAATGAATGTCTTTTAATGTCAACATAGGTATTAGGTATCCATTTATAAAATTATATCTGAGCCCCCAAATCAAAATCTAAACAAAATCTAAGCCTTGAAGAACCTTGTTTTTGTCAATGGTTTTATACAGTTTGTTATGATGTACTGTGGTGTAGTTTTCTTCATATTTTTCTGCTTGGTATTTATTGAGTTTCTTGCATCTGTGGGTTTATAGTTGTCATCAGATTTGGACTGTTTTCAGCCATTATTTCTCCAAATAATTTTTCTGTCCACCCTCCTTCCTTCTGGGATTCCAATTACATGTATATTAGGCTGCGTGAAGTTGTCCCACAGCTTACTAATCCTCATTTCTTTGCCTTGTTTTGTTTTCTGTTTCTGTCTTTTTTTCTTTCTGTGCTTCAGTTTGGACGGTTTCTATTGTTAAATCTTTAAATTCTCTAGTCTCTACTTCTGCAGATTCTCTAATCTCTACTTCTGCAGATTAATCTACTATTAATCCCATTCAGTATATTTTTCATCTCAGACTTCCAGAAGCTGGATTTGGGACTTTTTTATATTTTCCATGTGCGTCTTTAACATGCTTATGCTTTCCTCTACCTTCTTGAACGTACAGAGTATGTTTGTAACTATTTCAGTGTTCTTGTCTGATTGTCTGTGTCATTTCTGGGTCTTCTTCTGTTGATCATTTCAGCTTCTATTTACTCTTCATTTTGCATGTATTTTCCCTTATTTGCTGCTCTGCATGCAATTTTTGGGGGCTGGATTTTTTGGTATTTAAGTGATTTTTGAGCTTTGTTCCGGGATGCACATAGGTCACTTGCAAATAGTTTGATCCTTTTGAGTCTTGCTTAGCTTTGTTAGGCAGGACCAGAGCAGCTTTAGTCTGTGACTAATTTGTCCCCTTACTAAGGCAATCATACCCTCTGAGTGTTCTTCCTGGTGTTCCACTTTATGTTCCATGTATTCTGAGGTTTCTGTACTCTGCTTGTGAGAATATGAACTCTTTCCAGCCTTGTGGAAGCTCTGGGAACTATCCTTTCCAGTGGTTCTTTTCTTGCCTTGGGTAGTTTCTTCACATGCGTAGATTGATCAGTACTTAGCTGAAGACTCAGGAGGCACTCCCTGTGGATCTCCTGGGCTCCCTCTGTGTGGCTCTCTGTACTCTGGTTTGCAAACTCTAGCCACTTTGGTCTCCCCAAACTCTCAGAGAGACCACCATGCTCTGCCTGGTTTTCCTCTTACTGCACTATGGCCTTGACATTCCTGGTTTTGAACAATGTTTGATAGGTTCTCCTGTCTTGTATTTGTTGGCATGTGACTGACAGCCCTTCGAGGGAACACTTTCATGAAGATATTTTAGGCAATATATAGGGATTAAATGTAAGTTCAGATTGAGCATTTCGTGGTGGTAGATGAATCTACATAAATGCAAATTGGATGACTAGAAACCCTATATGTATTAAAAGGCCTGTGCTCAGGTGCACGGTAACAACTACATCAACTGTGCATCCTGCCCGGAGGCTGGCAAGTTATCAGGCTAACCTGTGTGCTTCCTATGTGCTGGGTCTCTTCTGAGCACTGGGGTGCAGCCTGTTCTGCTTCATAGTCCCAGATTGTTCCATCTCTCTGCTTCTCCCTCCTTACCCTTTCCCCTACTTTGCTGAGATAATTCCCACTCTTCTTCTGGATCTTGGGTCAGTCACCACTCCTCAGGAAAACCGTTCTCGACCTCTCTAACTAGATCAGATCCTTATATTTCACTCTTATGATGCCATGTGCCGCTTCTCTATATTTTTTTTTTACAGTTGGAATTTTACATTTATTTGTTTCTCTATTAGACCCTTAACTCCATTAGGGAGCAAATTTGTCCATTTTGACTCACAGTCACATCCCAGCACTTAGCCAAGTGCATGGTACATAGCCATTCTCAGTGCATGATCATTATTTGTTCAAGGAATGAAGAATTGCAGTGTGGTCTGTTTTAGGATGCTTCAGTGAAGGTAGCTCAAATATGGTAGACTCTTAGAGATGTAAAGTGGCCTAATGCCTGCCACAATGAGAAATGTCTCTGTCTCTCTCTCTTTCTCTCTCTCTCACAAGATTCCTATGTCATAACTTTCTAGGCTTTAAGAAAGAATACTTAATTAAGCTCAGCCATCATGGTTAACAAACTACTTTACAAAATAAGCAAATTGACACCAACACCACCATGATGTTTAACTGAATTTTAGAAATTGATACGAAGAGAGCAATGAGGTACCTGTCAAAGCATATTTAGAAAATGAATTCTGTGTTGCTTGTTCCTTATGTTTTTTCCTCACGATTTGTTTTCATATCTTTCTAGCACTCTGATCTACAAATTTGGAAGAACTGAAGAGCTATGGACCTGAGATCACTTCTTAAATCACATTTTCCTTTTGTTATATTCTATTTGTAGATAAGTTTTTATCTCTCGGTACACATTGCCAAATGGAATAGATTGTACATTAAATGTTTTGTTTTACATTTTTATGCTCTGAGTTTTGACATAGTTTTATGAAAACTATTTCTGTCCCTTTTCATTGAATAGACTGTTAATATGTACATAATACAAGACTGTATAGATTGGATGATGAGTATCAGTTTTTTATTCCTGAGACTTAGAGCTTGATCTGTTCCCTGAGCCAGGGCTGTATCATCATGTCATTTTAGAGGTAACCACTCTCTTTCAGTATCTCTAATTTCTGAAGATGTGCAAAAATATAGCTCTATATATCTGGAATAAGCACCAAGCCATTAAAAAAAGGTATTTCAGCAAGTTGTAATTTATTTTGGCCTAAAATGAGATTTTTTTTAAAGGAAAAATGTTTGTTCTCATGTATTAAAGAAGTGGACTTTTATATGAAGATTTTTTAAATGCCCGAAGGACTAGTTTGAATGCCTCTTTTAAAAAGAATTCCTCTAATATGACTTTATTTAAGATGGGATAATACATGATCAAATACACTCAGTTTTTTATGGTTAATGTAAAAAGACCGTAAGGCAGCTCAGCAACATGCTTCTCATAAAAGCAGCTTAAATTATCCACGGGGGTTATCTTGACAGCCTGCCATTATCTGATGTTACACAATTTAATAGCAAGCAAGTTTGAGACAACTGCAGTTTAAAAGCATGAACCATATAACAAAAAGTGGAATAATTAGTTTAAAGATAAAGCACTTCTTCCCAAAGGGAATTATCATCACCTAGTGAAAAATTAGGCATTTCATTCACTTAGTTACGGACTGCAAGTCTCTCTTCGCTCTAGCTCTCAAGCTTTGGGTGAACATTCCTGATAAATATATCTCCAGCCAATCAAAAACTTCTTTTACTGAGTTTGAAATACTGTATTTGCACTGTATGTATTCCTGTGGGCCTTGCTTTCCTTCGTTACACAGATTTTGTGTTGCACTTTTTTACCTAGAGGGATGTGTTACAGAGCCTTTGTTGTAAGACAGAATAGTATTGGTAGTATACGCAGCTTCTAATGCAAGCCTTATTTGGCACCACTTCTCTCCTCTCTCGGAGAGGACTCTGTGGGCACAGAGTATGAAGCAGTTGTGGAATGCTGTGCCTTTGTCTAGATACCGCCTTGTTTGATTACTTCTTTCTTTGTTGTTTTTTCCTTACAATGTCAGTAAGCTGGGTCTTGCTTCCAACAAATTGTAAGACTAATTACTTGTTACCACTCTCATAATCTGTTGCAATAAATATTACTTCTCACACATTCTAATATTGTTAAGTTTGTTGGAGAAAATTAACCATAAAAATTGATATGCTGTTCATTTTTCAGTTACTCAAGTACACTCAAAGAAGCAGTTTATTTTTATAAAATAAAGAGAAATAATGTACTCAGGTTTGTAAAGGTCAATGAAGGGTTTTCCTGAAGACTGGAAATGGTGGCTGTTTTTTTTTATTCTTGACTCTGCCATGAATTTGTTTTTTAATTGTGAGCAAATCATTTAATTTTGTTTCCTTATTAAAAAAAAGATAATCTTAATATCCACTCTTAAAGATATTATGAGTGAGAAAAGCTAGAATCTTTGGTAATCATTTAAAAATACTTGTGATTCCTTTAATAAAGGTCTCACTGTCACACAGTTTCAGTGGCCATTGAATCTGAGTGTCTTTTTTGTGTGGACCAATATTACCAGAGCATTCTATTTTATTACTCTATTTCTATAATCCTTGTTGTATTTCTTGTGCTATTGCCACTGATTAAAAAACACAGAGGCTGCTGGGAGTGGTGGCTCACACCTGTAATCCTAGCACTCTGGGAGGCTAAGACAGGAGAATCGCTTGAGGTTAGGAGTTCAAGACCAGCCTGAGCAAGAGCGAGACCCCCCCGTCTCTACTAAAAATAGAAAAATTACCTGGGCATGGTGGTGCGCACCTGTAGTCTAGCTGGAGGCTGAGGCAGGATGATCGCATGAGCCCAGGAGTTTGAGGTTGCAGTGAGCTATGATGATGCCACTGCACTCTAGCCATGGCAACAGAGCAACTCTGTCTCAGAAAACAAAAAAACAACAAAAAATCTACACAGAGGTTAGATTTTTCCATTATATAATTTTTCTGTAAATATGACATCGACATGCATCAACATAATGAAATTCAAAGACTGAAAGATTGATGATATCAAACCATATAACTTGGCCACTTGAGCAAAGAACCCAAAGAGTGTTTGACATAGAGTAGTGAAGTCATCATGTTCTCTACATTTTTCGCTATGGAAGCGTTTTCAGTCATAATGTCAACTAAGGGACATTTGTTTGCTGCTTTTTAGATTTAATTGCTTCATATCAAATAATCTCTGCCAATCTTATAATTTTATCCCAGTACTTCCTTGTACTCTCCTGGTCATCACATTCATTTTGATTCTGTTTAAAGTTTCTGAAAGTTTGGGGCTAACTTTTAGACATTTTAATCTCAAGTAATATCCTGTTAAGCCCTAGAGAAGAAACATCTGAGGCTAATTTTATTCCACTCTAAACAATTAGTCACATTTTGTTATTAAAAGATATTCAAGGTGGCTCATGCCTTTGCAATCCTAGCACTCTGGGAGGAGGATTGCTTGACCTAGAGAGCTAGACCACGTCTCTATAAAAAAACGGAAAAAAATTAGCTGGGCATTGTGGCTGTAGTCCCAGCTACTTGGGAGGCTGAAACAGGAGAATTGCTTGAGCCCAAGAGTTTGAGGTTGCAGTGAGCTGTGATGATGCCGTGGCACTCTAGCTTGGGTAACAGAGCAAGACTCTGTCTCAAAAAAAAAAAAGATACTCAAATTAAGCCTGTGTTGTTATTTCAGAACAATCTCTTTGCTGTATCATCTGTTCAGACAGGAAAGATTAGAAATTGAAGTAGAAATTATTATTTGAATCACTTTGTTGGTTGTTTTTCCTTATTTCTCTGACTGAAAACAAAGGAATAGCCTGATGAGTTTGAAAGGTTCAGTGCTTTTCTGAAAAATTACTGAAGAAAATCAGGACATGCTTACTTAATCCTGGAGTCATTGTTTACCTTGAGAGAATCATGACACAATTTTTCTTTCACAGCCCATCCCCATTTTCCTAGAAATAGTCTTTATTGTATTTTCATTTTGTTAAAAATATACTAATTTGTATTTCTAGCCTGGTGGTTTAACATCTAAAGAGTCTTCACTTTTCTTATCCTCCTGTCTCCTGAATTTTATTATGACTAAGCCCAAAATAGTTTGTTCTTTTTGAAGGAAACCAAAATATTTCACTCCAAAATATATTTCCTTGACATATTTCAAGCTGGCTATTCAGAGGGGCTGGAAATATAAGAATAGCTGAAAAGCTGTCTTGTGGGAGAGATTTGCATCTGTCGAGAAAAATGCACTGAGGCAGCCAGGCTTTCTCTGAGGGCCTGCATCTTGTCTGGATCTAGGACTGATTAACTGAGACTCTGACACCTTAACGGTCTGAAAGAAATATTTACCATCTATTTTCTCTGAGGGCTGCTACCTGTGAGCTTTCATCTACCTAACAAGACTACATTTGCTAGCCAGGCCTCCTCTTCTCTGCCTCCCATAACTTGTCTTGCCACTGTAACCTTGTCAGTGGAAAAACAAAACTGTAAAATATTTCAGAGAGGTGTATTCTGAGCCAATATGAGTGACTGTGGCCCAGGGGAAAACACAGACTCAAGAAGTCCTGAGAAAGTGCTCCTTAGGTGGTCAGACTGTAATTCTGTTTTATACATTTCAAGGAGACAGAAGTTACAGGCAAAGTCGTAAATCAATACTCAGAAGTAATACTTTGGTTTAGCCCAATAAGGTGGGATATTTTGAAGCGAGGGCTTACAGGTCATAGGTGGATTCAGATTCTTTAATTTGCAGTTGGTTAAAGGAGTAAGGCTTTGTCTAAAACTTGGAGTGAGCAGAAAAGAATGTTTAAGTTTTGACTTTAACAGACATTAGTTCAGATAAGTTTACTGATCATCTTGTAATGCTATGCCGGAGGCAGGCTGCCAAGCCACAGTATACTGGGTCAGAATGGCCTGCTAAGCAAGACGTCTGCAGACGTGATTCTCCAGGCCCCTTAGGAAGGAATTTGGAGCAAAGAATGGTGGTCAGAGTTTAGTCCTCCAGTTGGTTTTGGCCATGTTCTGAGCCTCCATTCTTTCTGTAGCCTCAACATGATACAAAAGCATCAACCATTTTCCATTTCTTTGAGATCTTATTTCGTAAGACTCCCATGTACTTTAATAAATTTGTATGCCATTTCTCCTATTAATCTGCCTTTTGTGAGATGATTTTTCAGCAAAACTTCAGAGGGTGAAGGGCAAGTTTTCCCTTGGCCCCAACATCTTTTCTCTTTCCTCCCATACCTTAAACTTGGAAGCTTTCCAAATATAGTCAATTCTGGTTATTCTAGGTAGATTGGTCCTATAAAGTCACAGTGAACACAGAATCAGCAAATGCAGAACCATCGCCCTTGGAGGGCAGAAAGGGTTAGGGTCCTCAGAGGGGTCACCACGTTGTCCTCAACTGACCAATAGATAACCTTGCTTTATGTGTGTTTCTGTTTAAAGACACATTTAATATAGTTGACTCATTAACATTGAGTTAACACTGTAACTCATGCCTGAATGAAACTTCCCTAACATACAGATTTTCTCCCTAAGGCACATCACAGATTTCTTGCGCTTTGAAATAATAGCACTTCAGCACTACATGGGGCCATTTAAAATAGCAAAATCACTGTTACCAAACCCAAAAAGGGTCTGGCCTCTGTCCAGTTGCTTGCCACACAGAAAACCAATTACTGAGGCAACTGGTATTGCCAGGGAAGAAAGGGTATTGATGTATTGACATTAGCCGGAATATGGGAGTTATATCTCAAATCCATTTCTCCACTGACTAAGGGCAAGGTCTTTTATGGTGGGTTGTGGAACATAGGTCAGGTTGTGTAGGTCTGAAGCCATGAGGTCTGCAGGTGGTCTGATTTAAGAGTCAGCTGTTGGTGATAGATAGCCAGTCAGGAAGTACTGTGGAGAAGTTACGCAAAAAGATCACAATGTTCTGCTCATTAGGCTTGACTGGTCTGAAAGACCTAGGTATTGGGGAGATAACAACAAAAAAAATAACTTAGGGAGGGGTTCGTTTTACAAGGCCAATAACATCAACAAAAAGAACAAACCTGAAAAATGTGGCACTAAATACACCATGAAAGGGACGCTTATTTACAGTATGAGAGCTGAAACAAGGGAGTGTCACCTTGGTCCCCTCAGCTCATCAGGTGACTCGAATCATTCTCTGCACGTGTCCTTGAAGGATCAGAAAAGCCCCTTGAGTATTGATTCTGGGGTTGCAAATAAATATTAGCAAGTAGACGAGCTTGCAAATACAGAATGTGTCAATGACGAGGCTCGACTGTAGCTGAGGGGCTCCTGTTGACCTTATTTCCCTCTCACGTAGTGTAATTTTTTCCTTCCTATTCTGGTCCGTCATTTCTTTCCTCATTCAATACTCTACTGCCAGCTTAATCATCTCATTTTAGGGCGTTGTCTTTAGAGTGCCATTTTTCTGCTCAACACTGATAAGCTAAGATGTTCACTGAGAACTCTGTGTCTCATGACATTCTCATAACGTGGAGGCAGGAACTTTGATCCAGAGAGGTTAAGCAACTTGCCCATAGATTGGGATCACCGCTCAGACTTTGTCCCGAAGCCCTGCTCTACCCTCAGCCAGCCTTTCCCAAGCTGCGCATAGAACACTGGTGTCTTTTCATGTGTACCCCAAAAAAGTGTGTGTCAAAAAAGCTTGGGAAACCCTGGACTGAACTAGGTCAAAATGTCTTTTTTTTCCTGTAAGGTTTTTTTCCTCAGGGCTTTTAAGAAAATGTGCATTGTATATTTTTAGGAGGGATGTGTCAATTTTATGGTGTTTTCTATACTTGAAACTTAGAAATTTATCTCCTAGAATGCTTTGAGAAATGTAATTTGGGGACACTGCTGCTCTGGTGGCTTTAGAAGAATACATAGAACACAGGGAATTAACAACAGGCGAGGGAAAGGTTTAGGAGTAGGTGACATTGGCTTTGGGAAAGCCTGTGGCCAGCCTGATGAAGGAGAATAACAATGGCGACGAGAGGACACAGAAGAAAGAACACTTCCAGTTGCATTGTTATTAGATAATTGTGGATTCTCGGGGGCCGGTGGATTTATGTTTACATTGGTTTACTTCCCCCTTTTTCTGGCTCCACCCACTTATTAGTTGCGTGACCTCAAGACTGTTTCTCTGTCTGTAAGTGTGTTTGAGAATGAACCTGAGGAAATGCATAATTCCTGGAAATAGCTAGTGATTAATAAATGTGGGCCTTCTTATCTTCCTTCCCCTGATGACTCTGAAGAGATGCTTCCTTCCTCATTTGATGGCTTTTTAGCTTTTGTCACTAGGTGGCGTGTCATGCCAAGAAGAAGGACTTCCAAGTCTGGTTTCCGTTACGCTTTGAGCCTGCCCGTGCTTATTTTTTGCTGGCAGTTTCAACACAGCTCAAGTCATTTTACATAAGGTTTTCAGATGACAACACATGCCACATGCCTCATCGATTTTTTTTAGCTGTAGCAAATAGGATTTTTTTTTTTTTTTTTGAGACAGAGTCTCACTCTCCTGCCTGGGGCAAGTGCCGTGGCGTCAGCCTAGCTCACAGCAACCTCAAACTCCTGGGCTCAAGCGATCCTCCTGTCTCAGCCTCCCGAGTAGCTGGGACTACAGGCATGCGCCACCATGCCTGGCTAATTTTTTCTATATATTTTTAGTTGTCCAGCTAATTTCTTTCTATTTTTTTTTAGTAGAGACAGGGTCTCGCTCTCGCTCAGGCTGGTCTCGAACTCCTGAGCTCAAACGATCCTCCCGCCTCGGCCTCCCAGAGTGCTAGGATTACAGGCGTGAGCCACCGCGCCCGGCCCACAAATAGGATATTTTAAAGTTCTCCAAGTGAGTGTGGTGAGGCAGGCTGCCTAGACCCTCATGGACCACATCAGTGTAGAGAGCACCAGATCTTTGACTTGGGGAGCATCCTGGCCTCTTCCTCACTCCAGAGGTCAAGACTGAAAACCAGACAACTCTTTGAAAAGGACTTAAATCAGGTTTATTTCCAAGTTTCTTTTCCTTTTTTCTTTTTTTTTTTTAGAGACAATTATGCTATGTTGCCCAGGGTGGAGTGCAGTGGCCATTGGCTATCACAGATGCAATCATAGCACAATTCGGCCTCGACCTCCTGGGCTCAAGCGGTCCTCTCGTCTCAGCCTCCTGAGTAGCTGGGACTATAGGCCTGCACTCCAGCAGTTTCCACTCCAGGTGCCAAAACAGTGATTCCGTCTGTTAAGTGTATGTACTTTCCACCATGAAAGCTGGTAATTTAAAGATTGATTAACTTTCTATTTTAAAGTAACTTCAGACTTACAGGAAAGTTACAAAAACAGCACAAAGAATTCCTGAATAACTCAGATTCCCCAAAGGTTAACATTTTACCATATTTGCTTTAGTCTGTTTTTTTCTGAAATGTTTGACCGTACGTTGCAGACACGGTGCCTGTTTACCCTTGAATTCTCCTGTGACTATTTCCCCTGAAACATAACTGCAGTGCAATACCCAAGTCAGGAAACGAATGCTGGTACAGTACCATGTGCCGTATTCAAATTTTGCCGATTGCCCCACTACTGTGCTTCACAGTAAAGAAAAAATATTTTTTTTTCTGTTCCAGGATCCAGCCCGTGATCACACATTGCATTTAGTTGTCATGTCCTTTTAGTGTCCCTTAAATCTGGAAGAATTTAGTCTTTGTCTTTTGTGATTAGACATTTGAAACTGCAGTGGCTTATAAATCAGGATTACTAGCAGTTGCTGTGTGCATTTATGTTCTGTTTAGGTACACAGCCCTGCTGGGGTTGTGCAGTGCATAACCTATAGGAATGTGCTCATGGCCCTGACTACACGTACTCTACATCTTTTGGTAGTAACAGGGGGCTGGCCACTTGAGAAGTGTTTGGGGAACACTTGAAATACAGTTGCACTACGGTTCACAGTATTTCAGAGAGGAAATA
This sequence comes from Indri indri, assembly GCA_004363605.1. NCBI lineage: Eukaryota > Metazoa > Chordata > Mammalia > Primates > Indriidae > Indri > Indri indri. Next base: position 58,989 of record RJWJ010001364.1, on the reverse strand, counting down.
ATCAAGCAACACATTGGTTTAATTGATCGATTGAATTTTGTGCCAGGCAAAATTTTGTACCTGCCCATCTACAAGGGCCTCATGGTTCTACCCGGACTCATCACCTCTTTAAGGGCTTACACCTTCTCTTATGCTTTTAAAGTATAAAAATATATTTATTACCCACAGAGAATATATCAAATATTTTTATTTACCCTGAATGCAGAAACGAAACAAGTTGAATTCATATTTACATTTATTATATATTATTTCATACCACTAATTACAAGGAAGATAGTTAATATCTTTTGAAAGTGATTTTATGGTGTAACTAGGTATGTGTATGTAAAGTGACCCTGAGGGTCTGCCTCTGCCCCCATTTTTTGATAATTGAGGTGCCCAGAGAAGCCAGTGCTGCCTGTGTTTCTAGACTGGGGTGAATGCTTGGGCCGCGTCATTCTCAGTCTTCCCAGAGTGCTGGCGCGTCGCCCTGACCAGTGCTCTCTCGGAAGCAATGGGCTGCCTCAAGGCCCCAGGTCACTAGTAGCCACTCCGACCAGTTTCCTTTCCCTCCCAAGCACAGCCAGCTAGTTTCCCTCACCCTGGACTGCAGCAGGGAGGAAGATGTCATTTCCCTTCATTCCCCTCAGACAGCGTGCTTCCCAGGGGAGGCCGGGGCAGCAGTGCAAGGCGTGGAGGTCTGACTGCACCGCTTGACGACGCCTGGAGTCCTCACCAAACAGGAAGGATGGCTGGGGATGTACTCATCTCAGACACAGACTACTTGGCAGGCAGCAAATAAATACATTTTGGAGGGCCCTGGGGCACCTCAAATAGATACATGACTGCATAGTGTGAAAGCTGTCGGAATCAGAATGGAGTCACTCGTATTAACAAAAAACCTGACAACTAGAGCTGAGGAAGGCCATAAAGAGAAGGGTTCCGGGCACGAATGCCTGATAACAGGAACTTTCATGAGAGACTATAAAGCCCACAACCTTGCACCTTGCTGTGTCTTTTTACTTAAGGAAAAAAGTGTAGCACTTGAAAATAAAGCATCTTAAAGATGGGTGCCTCTATCCAATTGACACAAGGTCCTTAGAGGACAGTAGTGGCCTTAATCCAGCTAATCTACTTCATCTCTGGGTGACCAATTTTTGGTATAGGGCCCACTTTCCTCCATTTACCTACATACTCCTGAACTGTACTCAGCCTTCCCTAATAAATACTCCATAGTGGGCTTTACAGGATACACGCAAGAAGTAAATACTCCCCCATGATATGTGACTCCTGACCGCCATGTCAAATGGGTGAACCTTCTGTAACCGCTTAACCCTAAATAATAGGGTAGGTCTTTTTCTCCTATACAATGACCACTTCGTCGTGCTGATCAGAGGTCAGTAAACTCTGTAAAGGGCCAGGCAGTAAATGTTTTAGGCTCTGTGAGGAACTGCTTAATTCTGCCTTCTAGTGCAAAAGCAGACATACACAATATATAAATAAATGAGCCTCGCTGGGTTCCAATAAAACTTTATTTATGCACACTGAAATTTGAATTTCATGTCATTCTCATGTGTGATGAAATATTCTTTTGATTTTTTGTTTCCCACTCTTATAAGATGTAAAAGCTATTCATAACTCACAAGCTATACGAAAATAGGAAGTAGTCAGATTCAGCCAGCAGATTACGGCTTATGTTTTATTATAGATGATTTGTAAGATTGCTTCCAACTCAAAAATTTTATGATTTTGTACTGAGCTTGATTAGAAATTAAAGTCCCAAGTTAGTGTAAGTATTAACGCTGTTGAAAGTCATTTATTTTACAAAGTAGCACAAGACATTTCCTTTTGGAAAATGCTATTAAAAAGGGAGTATCGTATTTATTCAAATAACCCCTGTCCTTTCCCCCCGAGTAATAGCCAGCCCCATGCCTACAGGGGACGTTTATTAGGAATGGAGATGGGGGCCTGTAAAACTGGACCCCAGGGTGTTTCCACAGAGGCGCAGACTGTTTGAATTCTTGGTAAACGCAGTTTGGTGTGTCAGCCCCTCCCCTGTAAGGGAATAACCACTCTGTCCCACGAGAGTCACCCGGAAATAGTGCTGACCCTTAGGCTCTCAGGCTATCACGGACTTAGGCCCTGCTGCTCAACCAACAGGGCTGCCTCTCTGGGCCTGAATCACAGTGACCTGCTCCACCTTGATTCAGCCATTTCAGCATCTGGTCCCCACGGCCAGCCTGCTTGCCCCTGACAAGCTGTAACGGATGAGCTCACTCTAGCAGAACGGTTCTGTCCCCCTTCCTGCCGGGCTCAAATTCTCACCTGTTCTCTTTCTGCTATACACACATCCTCCACATCAACTGGGCTTCATCCCGTGGCCCAAGAGAGGAAGCTCTGAACCTTAAATTTCCTAAATGATCCAAGGTAAGTCTTTCCCAATTTCTACCTACTGACTCTTCCCCCGAACCGTCGCATCTCGAGGTTCACCAAATACGTAAAATAGATGCCTCACGAGGGGACTTGCATGCGTGGCACAGGGACCGTGGGGGTTGTCCTTTTAGCTCTTGCCACCCTGGACAGCGGGGTACACAATGCTTAGCTGGAAAGTTAGCCAAGTGCTTACCAGCAGTACAGGGCCCCAACAGAGGGAGAGAAAGTGGCTCCATAAGCTAGTGCTAGAAGCTTCATAAAGCTACATTTAGCATCTCCTCTTCTGGTCATCACGATAAGGCTGCCTGCAGGGCTTTTCCCTAAAGCAGCCTTACAGCTACTGGGTCGCTTCGTGTGGGCGATGGGATCCCATCCCATACACATCCATTTCCCACATGGTACGAGTCATATAAATGGGTTTTAAATACACATCCTTTGCACAAAAGAGCCCACCAATACTGGCACAATTGGATGACTGGCATGCTCCGTGGATCACACCATCTGTTAGCTCGTTCTCTTCATTGCCCCCACACCCCTGCCTTGGTCAACACAGTGTGACTCGTCACATATAAATGCAGTGTTAATGCAGCTTCTGAAAAATCCCCTCTATAACTTTTTGAGGAATCCAGTGACAGCTAAAGAAAGTGCTTGCTGAGCCCCCAGCAGGCCCCAGCAGCTCTATCAGGTGTTATTTAAGAAACACAAGCTTACATAGAGCAATTTTTAAAAGTTCAAACTACAGAAAATAGACCAAAATAAAGGTAAAATGTAGAGAAAAGACTTCACAGGGACTTTTTAAAAAGTTTACAATCTTTTATTTCTAGCTTAAAAACAAAAACTTAAATTACTAGGAAAATATTTACAGAATTAATCACATTTTAAGCCAGCAGACTGTACGTGAAGGGCTGCTCAGTGTCCTTCGTGGGGACAGGCAGGGACAGGTTATGTGACCTGACAGAGCGTCAGGTTCATTTGCCAGAGTTGAGGAAAGGAGTCGGTTTCCTGACTGCCCAGCTCAACCAATACTGAAAAAGATATCAGAGCTGTACCGTATCCATTTTGCTAAGAATAAATACATGCCTTTTTAGTGTTTAAGAGAAGCCTTAATTTTTTCAGGGTATCTCCGTAGAATTGTTCTAGAAATGTATGATTTAGAAAATTCTTAAAGAAAAAAAAAAAATAAGCTTGTCTCCCCCATGAGACCTGCCGTCTCTCACGAGGCACTGACAAATGTTTTCGAGGCAGGACAATGGAGTAGCTGGTGTCCGAAACGTCCAGAAGGAACATCAGCAGCTTCACTGGCTCGACATCCTCTCCTCTTCCCGGGAGCTGGCAGACTGGACCAGTGCTTTGGTTCAAAGTGTCTGGAGAACATCTTCTTGCTCCTTTTCTGGAAATGAAACGATGGATACGGAGTCCCAGGCATCGTCCTTTGGTGAGCTGTTCTTGTCCAAGGCCTCTAAGATGGGCTGAGTAGGGTCCTTTAAATACTGGAAGGGGTTGAAAACCAAAATTGCAATTAGTTTATCAGTTCAATACACCAGACCTTTTCCTTTAGTTTTAGTTGGCATCGTTACGTTTTATCCAGGTGTAACTTTATACTGTATACCAATGACACAACTTTTTTGTCTTTTTTTTCCAACAATGAAATAACTTCTAATCCTTGAACGCCCCTTCACCCCTCACCTCAGTAGTAACTTTAGCACTAATCCAAGGGCCAACTGCATTACTGTGCCAAAAGCGTGAAAGGGAGTGACTCAGGGAAAGCGAGTTCTTCCTTGGGGCCTTCAGCGCAGGCTTGTGCTTGTCAACCCTACAACGGCCCTCGGGTAGTAACTGTTCAGTGAAGGAGGAAGCAGGAGCTCCCCTGCAGCTATGAGGGGACAAACAGGGAACTTCACAGCACTGTTCTGGCCCCTCCTCGCCCGCTTGTTTCTACCTCACGCAACACACAACAGAGCGTCTGGGCGTGGAGGCCTCAGGCCCTGGGGAGCGGGGAAGCCCAGGCCCCGAAAACGAGGGGCTGTTAACTTTCCCGCGTGCTCCGCTGGGCATACGGCTTAGCCATGGGCTCACGGAGTTACCAAGAACCTAGTGCCTGGTTCTTGGAAACGCTGAAAGACACGGAGACGCAGTAAGCTTATTACAGCTGACTAGAAGAGGAACCAAACCGAATCATGCGAACTTGTGAAACCTCGGAAGTGTAAGTGAAACATGATTCATTACGCTCACGTAACTTCAGAGGCATCTGGTAGGTATTTTCGCACTTTGCCAGCAAAGCAAGTGCAAAGACTTTGTGTTTGACATTCATGCTCCCGAGGAACAACCGTAAATTCATTCTCATTCGCAAGCGCCCAGCTGGTAGCTCTACCCTGAGAGAGGTTATTAACATTCTGAGACATTTGAAAGTTGTTATGTTGTGACAGTATCAACCAGGGAGGTTCTAGTAGGGAATTTAACACTTATGTAATCCGTATAACGCCTGTGTTCTTCAAATATATCATGACAAAAGGAGGAACAAGTGACTACAGTTCTTTCTAGAAGCACCACTATGTTTTTCCAGACTTGGATCTTATCTAACATATTCATTCTGGATGTAACAGAATGAGATTCTGTTTCCAATGCCTTTACTCTGGGTTTACTGAAGAATAATGCAAAACCTCCAGAAGCAAACACTTTTGAATGTTCTTCTCTGAGCTAGCCTCTGATCCTGCGACTGTCCCGGCCACCGCCTCACAGAGCCTAGGGGGCTGTGGCTGTGCAGGAAAACAAGGCTTTCTGCAAGACCTGTTTGCTCCATTTTTCCTTCTCAAGTCCTTGAAAGTGCTACTCACAGCCAGTGAGCACTTGGTGGGCAAGGCCTGGTGCTCACAGCTCTGGGCGTTTACTCTTCCCTAGAACCCGCCTAAGTGCGCTGGCGGCCCCAGTGCTCGTGTTCTTGCTTATCCTTTCTGCTGCCTTCTGGAAGGAGAAAGTCCAGCCCCCGAACCCTGCAGCCTGGCTTCACAGGGGGCATTCCCCAGGCGGCAGAGGACTGACGCACTGCCTTGGAGAAGAACCCACTGCAGCCAATCTCCTGGCCAGGTCAGGCCACCTTTTTAGCCAACCCCTTGCCATTTTTTTTTTTTTTAATTTTAAACTGTGATAAAATACACATCACATAAAATGTACTGTGTTAACTATTCTGAAGCGCACAGCTCAGGAGCACCAAGTACACGCACACTGTTGTGCAGCCAGCTCCGCCATCTCTGTCCCCAGAACTTTTCATCTTGCAAACTGAAACCCGGTCCCCACTAAACACAAGCTCCCTCTTCAAGCTGCCTCCGGCCACCGCCATTCTGCTGCCTGTCTCTATGAACCTGCCTACTCTGGGGACCTCACATGAGTGCAATCCGACAGTACTTGTCCTTTTGTGACCAGCTTACTTCACTTAGCATAATGTCCTCAAGGGTTCGCCTAGGTTGTAGCATGTGTCAGAATTTCCCTCCTTTTTAGGGCTGAGTAATATTCCATTGTATGACCAGACTACATTTTCGGGATCCATTCATCTGTCAATGGAAAGTGGGGGTGCTTCTACCTTTTGACTGAATAACGCCACTAAGAACATGGGTGTACTCATAACCCTGAACCATTTTAACTGAAATCTCTGTGTCCACAGCTCTGTCCACTGCTGCACTCTCAGGGGCTGCCGGGGGGTCGGGGCGCAGTGGAGCGCGGACGTGTCACCCATTTAGATGCGTGTGCACATACCTCTTCTATCTGTGATGGGATGCTGGGTGGAGTGTGGAACCAGTATTTAACCAGACCTCTGTATTTCAGGACCAGGAAGAAACAGGCCCCTGCCAGGGCCAACAGCAACGAAAAGGTTCCCACAGAGATCAGGAAGATTTGCTGAAGCTTGGTGGAGGCTAAAAAGACGACACGAAAGTGAACAAGATGCCACCCCACATGTGACACAAACATCAGCTAGTTTTCCATCTGCACCACTTAAGGAGTATTCCTGTCCCAGGAAAACGGACATCTCCCCCGCCCCCGCCCAGTGTGCGTAAGTTCATAGTTAGTAAAGGCGATCCTGTAATAAAATAAAGCCAGCGCTGGCTGCCTGGCAGCCTTTGCTCCCACAGATCTTGGCACAAGCTCATCATACCGGCAGCCACGCGCTCTCTTCTCACCCCTCCCTGGGTCTCCCCGCCCTCCCATCTGCCGCCTCAGAAACTTTCCCCAACTCCACTATTTTAGGAGTATTCCCTTCCCAGCTCAGAAAGGACATGAGAAGGTATATTTTACCATCTGCTGTTGTTTCGTGGCAAGATATGTTGCTTAATTGCCCAGGTCTGATGATGTTTTTTGTCCAAAACAGTTGTGCCTCGACTTGTAAGCAGTATACTCTGAAGGGTTTTAAATCATCCAACAAAATGGAGTTGCTCTTAAAAGGGCCTTTAACCTGTTTAAAAAACACCACAACCACACTTGTAAATCACCCGAATAGACAGTCAAGGCACTTCTGTCTTTTCCACTGTTTGCTCAAATTCACAGTGATCGCCACAACCAAAGAGTAACAAGACGCTGTTTTAAAAGAGTCACTGGCTTGCAGCAGACACGTGAAAATAGGTGAGTCGTTGGCCGGGCGCGGTGGCTCACGCCTGTAATCCTAGCACTCTGGGAGGCCAAGGCAGGTGGACCGCTCAAGGTCAGGAGTTCGAGACCAGCCTGAGCAAGAGCGAGACCCCAGTCTCTACTAAAAAATAGAAAGAAATGATCTGGACAAATAAAAATATACACATATATATATATATATATAAATTAGCTGGGCATGGTGGCGCATGCCTGTAGTCCCAGCTACTTGGGAGGCTGAGGCAGCAGGATCGCTTGAACCCAGGAGTCTGAGGTTGCTGTGAGCTAGGCTGATGCCACGGCACTCTAGCCTGGGCAACAGAGTAAGACTCTGTCTCAAAAAAAAAAAAAAAAAGAAAAGAAAATAGGTGAGTCGTGTTAAGAAAGATGCCGGCGGCTTTAGGGCTGTGTTTCTGGCTGTGAGGTCTCCAAGGGCCCATTGCAGCAACTGGAATTGCAAATCCCAATTTCTAGGATGACATTTTCTCCTTTAAAATCAACATTTTGTGTTTCGTGGTTAATCAAATGCAGATACCTCATATTAGTCAAAAACAGAGAAAAAATTAACCTAGGAAATAATGTTCCTTTTATTCCCAATGTGCTTCTAGTTTGAGCTGAAATGTGCTGGTTCCTATACAAGAGGAAACTGCAGCCGGAGAAGCCAAGTGCGGCGGAGCTAAGCGAGCCCCGGGCGGTGGAAGCACGGCTGGGCACTTTGCCTTGGCACAGGCCAGGTGGAGCTGGCTCCGGCGTCCTGGGGGCTGGGTCCTCCTGCACTGGGCGGCGGCGCCGGGCTCTAGGATGCCAATAGCAACTCGCCCCCTGGGGGCCCATTCAGTGCAATGAAGCGACAGCCTCCATCATAAGAAAACAAAAGTACGGACGGGCCCTGAGTCAAGCAGCCAACCAAAGGGTGGAGAAAAACGTGCCCATCTGCGTTCCCCAGGCTCGCTCTGTTCCAGCTGACCCAGATCTTGAGCTCTGATTTGGGGAAATGCTTATTTCCCCTTCCCCAGATGCTAGGTCTGTCCTTCAGTGACTCCTGCCCTCCCCAGTTTCATGCTCACCATACAGAAAGGAAGAGAAAGTGCGAATAAAAAGCATGGAAAACGTGTGGGTAAGAAAACGTGTGGGTGAGAGCAGGGCCCTGAGGCTGTCTCTGCTCCGCCCGCTGCTGACCTGGGGCAAGTTACCTAATGACTCGGTTTCTCTCCCTCTCTGTGAAACGGGTCGGTATAGAGATGAGGTGAGATGAAGCATCTAAAATGCTGGGCCCAGCACCAAACACGAATAAAGCTCTCAATAAACACAAGCTCTTATTATTATTAAAAATTATAATAATGTGGAATTCAGGAAATCATAAAGTTTACAAAGTTCTCCCGGGGTCACTCAAATGTTTTCTGGAGGCCCCACAGTAACCAAAGAAGAATTACAGACAGCTGGGACCATCAGGCACTGGCAATGATTCAAGACCGTCATTGTTTTCTCGTACTGCTTGGGGCTGATCAGGCCCCTGTGACCTGACCCACCTTTGTGAACCCTGTCGCGGGGCTTGTGTTTCCGACCCATCTAGGCACTGGCACATCTCCGCACGTGCCTCGCCTCCTCCAGCCTGCTGGTACTTCTCCCTGGCTGCTCTCGCCTTCCAGCTTTCCCACCTGTTTCACATACGCCCGCTTTGCAAACCGTTCAAACGTTTGTGTAGTTAAACTCCGCACGCTGCACTAGTGGATTCCTTGCTGCAGAAACGGGCCCAACAAAACCTCCTCCGAACTCCACGGCATGGCAAAGGCATCATGAGCAAACGTGCCAGCAAAGTCCGGACCCCAAACAACAGGAATGTTGTGACATCAAAGAGGGGCCCTTCGGATCGATCTGGGGAGGGAGTCTCAGCACAGGGAGCAGGAACACAGGTCTTGCAGAGGAGGATTAGAACAGGCTCAGGGCGCAGCCTCCAAGGAGATACTGGGACACCCTGTTCTCCTTGCCCGTGGTAAAGTTTTCTTTCCTTTGCTAGACCAGAAATGCCAAAGAAAAAATCAAAACAAAGAAATATGCTCTTGCCTGTTGGATTCCTGCTTTTTCCCAGTAATGGACGTAATACCAGAAAGAGGCCGTGGCGGTGTCGACATCAAAGGGAGGGGAGAGGCTGATGATGAGGGAGCCTTCTCCTGGGGTCAACCGAATGTTTTTTGGAGGCCCAACAGTAACTGAAAAAGAATTGCAAACCGAAAACTATGTACGTACATATGGACACACATACATACTACATGTATAATACAAAAGAATATACACAGGGTATACACACATACATATTTTTATTTTTATATGCAATGGCACCTGTGCCCCCTGATCTCGCTTGTTCTGGTGGAGAAGCTGAGTCCACACCATGCCCGGTGGCCAAGGCAGGGCCGGGTCTAGCCCACCACCGGCCAGAGTGATGTTCACAGATTGGTGCTAGTGACAAAAAGCTCTTTCATTCAACCTGCTCACAGACGTGGGCACACTCGTTCTCCAGCTTCCCTTTCCCCAGCCAGGTGACAAGTTCTGCAGAAGTACCTGCAGGGCCTGGTGCCAGCCACGGACTCTCGCCTCCGCAGGAACGTTCTCTGGGCACGTCCATTACCGCTTGGGAGCACGGACACCAGCCACGGCTAGTCATTACACAGCTGAAAGGGCAGTGCTCACAGCCCTGCCCTTCTTAAGAAAGTCCCAGGCCTGGACTCTGATATCAACCTGCTAAGCCTCTTCTCTAGAGGAGGAAGCAATGTGCCTTCTCTCCAAGCACTAAAGGAAGAACGGCTCAACGGAACAATGGAGAACCCAAGGTGGCGGCTTTTGGGCATGTTCACTCAGAGCTGGGTAACAGCCATATAAGGGTATCCCTGTTTCTCAGATGAGGAAACCGAAGCCCACAGGGACATTTCTTGCCCAGAGTGACAGCCAGTGAATGGCAGGGCGGGGATAGAAACCCGGGCTGGTGTGATGCCCAAGCCCGACTCCTCCAGCCACCATCTCATTCCTCCACCCGGTAAACCAGCTTCTTGGCCACTGATTCTAAAGCCACCAAAAGCAGGGACAGTGGTCGGTGTGATCTGAGAACACCACTGCCTCAAGCTTTACAAGCGGGGGCGGGGAAGCCCACCCAGCCAGTAACTAACCAAGAGCATCGCTGCTCAGCTAGGGCCAGGAGCAGCAGCTGGCTGGACCCACTTTCACGACATGTTCTGCTTCTGTTACCGCCTCTCGTCCTCTGGGCAGTGGCAGTAACTATTGTTTCTTTCAGCTCACATAGGTGCTGGTTCTCTACCTGAGGACAAATGGCTTGTCCACAGCAGATTACCAGTCAGCAGGGACTGCCCTGTCTTCTCTGTTCCTGTCCCTCACAGCACCTAGCACAAACCACTGGTATTCTCTAAAAACGTTTTTATTACGGAAAATTTCAAACACATAGAAAGTAGAGAGAAGATCACAGCAAATGCTCATGTGCTCATCACCCAACTTAATCAACCATCAGGTCATGGCCAATTTTGTTTCTTCTGTGCCCACACATCTTGTCCTTGCTCCTCCCGCTCTTTGGACTATCTCGATTATTTTGAATGAATCTCAGACATCACATCATTTCATCCGCAAATATTTCAGTACGTACCCTTAAAAGACAGGCTCCTTCTTTTTTCCCCAATTTCTTTTTATTGGGTAAAATACACATAACATAAAATTTACTTTCTTAACCAAGACCTCCCCTCCCTTTTAAAAACTTAACCAAAATGCCATTATAACACATAAAATGAACTAAAAATTGCTCAATATTTCATCATGTATCTATACAGTGATCACGTTTCCTCAATTGTCTTTAGTTTGTTTGAATCAGGAACCAAATAAGTTCTGTGTGCATGAACCACAGACACTAAAGAAACAACTGGCACAGCCGACATGTGACAAATGAATCACTGAAGGAACAAACGTAGGAACTAGTATCTGAGGTCCTTCTGCCTCCTTCCAATATCTGGGGACACGTTTGTTCATTCAGTCATTCAACAAACATTTAGTGAATACCTGCCACATGCCAGACACTGTTCGAGGTAGAATGAAAGTCTTTCTTCAACATAAAGAAGTTGCACCAGAACAGGTAAAGGTGATCAGTGAGGCCAATCTGCTAGCATCCTTCTAGTGCAGAGGTCGGCAAACTTCCTCAGTAAAGGGCCAGAGTAAGTTTAGGTTTTGCAGACCCCAAAGTCCCTGTTGCAACTACTCGACTCTACTGTTGCAGCATGAAAACAGCCACAGGCACATTAAAAGTGAGCATAACCAGGTTCCAATAAAACTTTATTTACAAGAACAGGTGGCGGGCCAGATTTGGCCCGCAGGCTGTAGTTTGCTGACCCCTGGTTTAGCAAGTCACACTCGCCTAGCATCAGCCTCCCAGGTCACTGTGTGCTCATTGAAGAGGCAAGTGAAGAAAGCCGGGAAAGTATAAAGGCAGTTTTATACTCCAGTTTTCTTACCGTTCAGATAGTGTTGAAACCAAGGCATTGTCACCCAGGCAGAATGGAGTTCTCCCAGCTCAGCTCGAAGTCTCAGAGTGATATTGAAATCCATGGGGAAGCCCTTGGAGAGGCCAGGCGCGGTGAAGTCGCACTCTGTCGCTGTGATCTGTGTACAGTTCACCCCTACAGACTTGGGGGTGACCTCGAACCACTCACTAGCAGTGCTGCGAAGGAAGAGAGGATTTCAATTCACAGAATTCTCTCTTCTTCCTGTGTAACTGTTTCCTCAGAACTGATTTTTTACAAACAGCTTTATTGAGATATAATTCACATACCATACAATTTCTCTATTTTTAAAGTGTATGATTCAATGGTTTTTAGTATATGCACAAGGTTATGCAACCATTACACCAATTTTAGAACATTTCCATCATGCCAAAAAGAAATCTGATATCTGGCCGGGCAAGGTGACTCGCGCCTGTAATCCTAGCACTTTGGGAGGCCGAGGCAGGAGGGTCGCTTGATCTCAGGAGTTCAAGACCAGCCTGAGCAAGAGCGAGACCCTGTGTCTACTAAAAACAAAAAAATTAGCCAGGCGTGCTGTCAAGCCTGTAGTCCTGCGTACTTGGGAAGCTGAGGCAGGAGGATCACTTGAACCCAGGAGTTTGAGGTTGCAGTGAGCTATGATGATGCCACTGCACTCTAACTGGGGTGACAGAGTGAGACTCTGTCTCAAAAGGAAAGGAAAGAAAAGAAAAGAAAAGAAGCCTGGTACCCATTAGCAGTCACTCCTGATATTCTCTCAACCCCCTCTCCCTGCAAGTCCTAGGCAACCACTAACCGACTTTCTGTCTCAATAGATTTCCTATTCTGAATGGAATCATGCAATATGATCAGTCTTTTGCGGCTGGTTTCTTTCACTTAGTGTGTTTTCAAAATCCATCTACCTTGTAGCATATATCAGTACTTCATTCCTTTTTATGGCCAAATAATATTCCATTGTATGGACAGACCACATACTGTTTATCCATTCATCAGCTGGTAGACAGATGGATCATATCCAGTTTTTGCCTATTATGAATATACAAGTTTTTGTGTGGACATATGTTTTTAGTTCTTCGGAGTATCTACCTAGGAGTGGAACTGCTGGGACATAGGGTAATTCTACCTTTAACTTTTTGCAGAACCGCCAAACTGTTTTCCAAAGTGGCTGCACCATTTTATATCCCCACCAGTAATGCATGACAGTTTCAGTTTCTCTACATCCTCACCAACATTTGCTATTATCTGTCTCTTTTTTTTTAGAGACAGGGTCTTTGCTCTATTGCCCAGGCTGGAGTGCAGTGGTGCAATCATAGCTCACTGCAGCCTTGAATGCCTGGGCTCAAGCGATCCTCCTGCCTTGGCCTCCCAAGTAGCTGGGACTATAGGCAATTGCTACCTGCCTCACTATTTTTTTTATTTTTTGTAGAGATGGGGTCTTGTTTTGTTGCCCAGGCTGGTCTCAAACTCCTGGCCTCGAGCAATTCTCCCACCTTGGCCTCCCAAAGAGCTAGGATTATAGGCATGAGCCACTGCTCCCAGACTATCTTTTTGATTGTAGCCATCCTAATAGGTGTGCAGTAATATATCATTACGGTTTCGATCTGTATTTCCCTGTTGAATAATGATCTTGAACGTCTTTTTTATGTGCTTATTGGCCATTTGCATATCTTCTTTGGAGAACAGTCTAATTAAATCCTTTGCCTAATTTTTAACTGGGTTACTTGTCTTTTAATTGTTGAGTTGTAAGAGCTCTTTATATATTCTGGGTATAAGTCCCTTATCAGACATAAGATTTGCAAATACTTTCTCCCATTCTATCCCACAGCTGATTTTAATGCTTCAAGCTCAGTCTCTGCAGCCTATGTCTTAGGAAGGACAGTGTGCTGATGCAAACCCTATTCATGCTTCCTGCTAATGAAGAGTTTGGTTTCACTCCATACCTGCCTATTTAAAGAGGGTTTGCCTCACTCATATGAAAGCCCTGCCAAATACATGGCCACACATCCTGTGTAAGTAGCAGTACATTTTCCAGAGCCTCAATGCCATACCCATACATGGGACTCTAGTCCCCAGCTCTGACCTTTGTCCTTGTCCTAGGCGACAGACTTCAGAAAAGCCAAGAAGGTGGCTGCTAGGAGCCTGAGCAGGGGCAGTGGGCAGTGTCACCTCTAGGATAGCAACCTTGCCCCAGAAAGCAAGGCCAGGGGGACAGAGGAGATGAGGCTGAGGATCCCTCCCTGCCGCCAGGCCCCTGGCTTCCATACGCCACACTTTTCTAACTGTACCTCTGACCCTGACTGAGCTGTGCCTTCTGTCAAAGTGGCAAGTGATAAGTCCCAGGACGAAAGCCACTTCAAGACGCTGGCCACATGCACATAGCACCCAGCCCCAGGTCACAGACCCTAATGGGGAGAGGGACCCCAGACCACAGGCCCTTCCTCTGGGTGAGGCATGCTCCAGAAGGGGTAAATGATTTCTTTATCAGTTATAAAGATACTTAAAGATAGTCTAACCTCCTCCCTGCCTCACCCTCTGACACCAATGTGAGTGGCTCTTCCTCAAGTGCAGGGCAGACCCTGCTCATGGACACCCGTGCCACTTCTGTCCTCGCTCTGTCCCTGAGAGATGGAACACAGGCTAGGCACCTGTGCAACTCAAGAGCTATGTCTGGCCTCTGCCAGGTCACTCGCAAAAATGTTAAGTTTGTCCCCTTGCCCCAGCAACTACTCTTCTAGAAATGTAAGGAAATAAACAGAGATGATTCATGTACAACAGTGTGATGTATGAGTCACAAGCTGTCAACTACCTATGCCCATGAGTGGGGAAAAGTTAAATACAGCACATGTAATACTTCATATAATAAAATACACAAAGATTATACAGAAATAATTATATGGAAAAATGTTCACACACTTAACTATGTTAAGTTAAAAAGAAAAAAAAAAGGAGGTAGAACCCGAAAGTATGACTCCATTTTGGTTTGGTTTCTACACACACACACACACACACACACATTTTCTTTCTTTTTTTAGAGACAGGGTCTTGCTATGTTGTCCAGACTGGGATCAAGTGATACTCCCGCCTCAGTCTCCTGAGTAGCTGGGACTGCAGGCACTTGCCACCGTGTCTGGCTCACACACACATTTCCAAACAAGTGTGTGCATTTAGAAAAAAAAGGTCTAGAGATAAATACATGAAAATGAGAAGAGTGATTATTCTTGGGAGTGTAGAATAATACGTTATTTTAATTTTATACTTTTTTTTTTTTTTTGGTTTTCCAGATTTTCTATAAAGAACATGGATTGCTATTAAAATCAGAAAAAAATGAAACTAAAAAAATGTTTTGAGAAGACTGGGTTGGGCAGGGCTGAGAGTGGGCGTGACCTGGAAGGGGTCCTGCTGCCCAACGGCCTGCATTTCAAGGAAAACCAGCAATCATCTTTTTTTTTTTCAAGTGAAATCTCTAGATTTCTTAATGTTGGCAACTAATTAAAACAAATTATATACTGGGAGCCAAACTGCCACCATCTGCAACTCCTGATTTAGACTTTAAATTCTCCCACAAAGTGCCCCAGGTAATTTGGCTTTGTTACTGTGGCTGTCAAACAAAGGTACCTCCACCTGTAATTATAGCGGTACTTTATTGCAGACAAAAAGGACAGAAATTTAAGTCTGGCAAGCCTCCAAATTAATAAAAAGTCCCAAACATGTAAAACGTATCTAAAAAAAAAAACAAAAACAAAGGCCCTCTGCCCTCTGCCATCATCAAATCTACAACTGGAAAAGAAAACAAAATTAACCTCTATTTTAGTTTTTAGTAACTTCCTCAACTTTTTCTGACAGGGACATTCATTCACATGTACCCCAATCTCTGTTTCTTTTATTAAAACCAACCTCTATGCCTGAAAAAATATCTGCAAAATGCTTCCCGTAAACAAGACAAAGTGAAACAGGTTAGTCGATGATACGAAACTCTGTCAAAGTTTTTTGGTGTGTGTTTTTAGCATTACTAGTAGTTATCATTTGTCAAAGGCTTTAAAAAAAATTCAATAAAGTTTTTTCTAGTATTTAGAGGCACCTCTTCTGTCAACCCACAAACGTCCTTCCCTTTTGAAGGCTCAGGAATGCAGCTCTCAAGGCTAAGTCAACACATCAGCTGTGACTTCTTCCACCGAAAGTTTCATGTTTAGCTCTAGGATATTACATCTACCGAATGCTCAGAAGAGGGCCAACTTCACGGCACGTGACCTGTGCAGTCACACCAGGCCCTACTCTTAGAAGGGCGCTTGGTCTGATGCTGTGTGGTCACCATTTTGAAATTCTTTATCCTGTTTGAACAAGGGATCCCACGTATTCATTTTGCACCAGGCTCTGCAAACTGTGTAGACAGTCCTAGCAAATTATTCCATTTCTCATAGGTGATTTCATGTTGGTAATTTATAGTTACTGGAAGACCAGATAAAAGTGATTTGGAGGCCGGGCACGGTGGCTCACGCCTGTAATCCTAGCACTCTGGGAGGCCGAGGCAGGTGGATCGTTTGAGCTCAGGAGTTCGAGACCAGCCTGAACAAGTGCGAGACCCCGTCTCTACCAAAAATAGAAAGAAATGAATTGGACAGCTAAAAATATATAGAAAAAATTAGCCGGGCATGGTGGCACATGCCTGTAGTCCCAGCTACTCGGGAGGCTGAGGCAGTAGGATCACTTGAGCCCAGGAGTTTGAGGTTGCTGTGAGCTAGGCTGATGCCATCCATGGCACTCTAGCCCGGACAACAGAGCGAGACTCTGTCTCAAAAAAAAAAAAAAAAAAAAAGTGATTTGGAGATAACCTTCAAACCCCAGGTTAGCATCTGTTTTTATAAAGCAAATACTGTGACAGCGGACATTGAAAAATGAGTAAGAGGGAGGCCGAGGAGGGAGGGTCACTTGAGGCCAGGAGTTTGAGACCAGCCTGGGCAACATAGCAAGAGCCTATCTCTACAAAAAATTAAATAAATAAATAAAACGAATAAGACGTTATCTGGAAACCCACTCTTTTAACGAATCAACCGCCTATAATTTTTCCGCATTATCTTTCTATTCTTGACCATTAAAGACATTCCAAATTTTAGACAGTTGCAGCTTCTACCAGATGACATACAGTTATCTTTTTTAGTGGCTGCCTATGGTTTAGTGTTCGAGCATAAGTTAGCATGCCACAATTTGCCATTTTCCTACCGATGGATATAAATATACACTTGAGTGATTCTAGTTTTTGTGTCTTTTCTTTCTGACTGCGGTGGGGGGGGGGGAGGGGTGCTGGATTGTCCGTTTAGGATAAAGCAATGTGGACATCTCCCTGACTCTTCGGAGCGGAGCGGAGTTACTGCCCGAAAGGCCGTGCTGATCGCTCCTGTGCTGGCCACGGGGAGCAACCGTCCGCCAACCCCACTCTCACCAGCACTGAGCGCATCGTTTCTTACATGTTGTTTACTTAGTAACATAAAGTGACTTAGCCGACACTTTTACCTTTATCTCCAATTAACCTATTTAGCAAGGTAAACAAATAACGGAGGATTTGGACTTTGCCTGTCTTCTTCCTCTGTGGGTTTATGCGGGAACCAAGCGGGGGCCGACTCCGAAAAAGCTCGGAAAGGAGGCGAGAGATGGAACGAGGCGCCAGGATGACGCACAGAATGGAAAACCAGCGGAGAGACTGAGAATTCACCGTGACTAACCGAATACATTTCTGATCAGGCTGTATTTGGTGCATAAGGCTAAATAAATCAGATGTGTAAACTTCAAGAAGATGAAGACTAAACGTTGCCCTTCCATGACCAGAATGAAGCTTTTTTTTTTTTTTTACAACCCTTCTCCTGAAACCAGTGAAAGAATAAACTTTCACCATAGCAAGAAGCTGTGTGGTTAGACAGCAGAGTTCTCTGACTGTCGTGTTGTTTAAGTCTTCGGATGAGTGGGAGGTTGTGAAATCTCTGTCCCGGAGGTTTTAGAAGTACCAGAGAAATACCTGCTTCCCCCGGGTTTGATGACAACCCCGTGAAGAGCAGGCACCAGCAGCTGGCCCTAGGGTTCCCTAGGGCTCCCCCACAGCTCCCAGCAAGGCCCCAACAGCAAAGCCCAGCTTACTATTTAAACTGCACCCGGTAGACCACCGGCCGCGCGTTGCCGCTCAGGACCACCGGCTGCCAGCTCAGCACCTGCTCGGCGTTGTACAGACGCATCCTGGGGTGTTCAGGGGCAGGCAGCTGGGAAGGAGGGTCTTGAGAATAAGAGAAGGTGGGGAGAGGAGAGTTCAAAAGAGAAAAATCAATTACAGAAATACTGGAATGCACATTACCAAAGTCGTTTGTACCACTCAGTTTTTGTCAAAGTGCAGAAATGGTATTACCTGTTCTCCCCGGGCATACGCCGCTCCCAGCCCCACCTTTGACTACAAAGATGGCCCTGCTGGCACAGTCAATAGCAAGGAGAGGTGCTTGGGGTGGCCCTTCTACCTGCAGGTCCCACTGGGCCCTGGGGCCTGGCTGGACTGGGATCCCAGTCCCTCCCCCAGTCAGTGAGTCTGACTCTGGGTGGGTTATTTAAGCTGTCCAAGCCTTAGTTTCCACTTCAGGAATAAGGGATCAATAACAGTAAACCCACAAGGCTGTGGTGAAGATTAAACTGGTGAGCACACGACAACATTAGCCCCAGGTTTGGTACCAAGGGAGTGTTTGCTAAGCCCCCACGAACACACGTGTGCACACGCCAACACCCCACATCAGGTATGCAAAGCCCAAAGGGCACATGGGAAGAGCACTGTCTTCTGGGCACCACCAGAGTTGCCCTGTTTCTCAAGGACACCCCAGCATCGCAATCGGTGGGGTGCCCATTAAAATGCAGATTCCCAGGCCTTGGGCCAGACCAGGAAATCTGCATTTTAAACAAGCTTTCCAGCTGACTTTTACGCACATTAAAGTTTGAGAACTATAAATAATGAAATAACACACGCCCCAGGGAACACCACCAATATCAGAACCCTCTCTTTGGAATGACCTGGGAGAAACATGCTCAAGCCTCCCCAAGCAGATACTTCACAGGGAACTTTCCCTCCACAAAGAAAACACAATGAGGTTAACACTTTCTCTGAATGAAACATTAATGAGAAATGCCCCGAAGCTGGAAAGTGAGGTTCAAAAAACGTGCTGTTCCAGAATTCAAAGCAGGAAATTCAAATCACTCATTTTCAGTAAATGTGTCATCAAAGAGCAGTGCCCAGACCAGCCTACAGCCTGGCCCCCAGCTCTTCCTCTGAAAGACGCATCACCAAGAATCCGCAGCCACTTCCAGATGCCCCCGCTCTCCACACCTGCAAGCTCTGGCTGGCCTTCACTCAGGCAGCTAACACTTGTCTCGATTCACAGCAGGCCACGCGATAACCAGGCTAAGGGCAGACAGGCGAGTGGGGTGGTGGGAGGCAGGCCCATCTTAAGGGATGGAGAATCTGTGGCCTTGGGGCCACATGTGGAGTTCTGGATGCTTGACTGCAGCCTTTTGACTGAATCCAAATTTTATAGAACAAATCCTTTGAATACGGTTCCCCACCCCTTAGGGGGAGGGCTGTGTAGCGCCCCATGGGGTGAGTGTCTGATTGGGGCTGGCCACCCATCAAAGACTCTCAGAGACCTCCTTTCACTGCCTGTATTAGGTTACTATGGCTGCTGTAACACATCACCACCTAGAGTCTTAAAACAACCCGGGGTTAGCCGGGCACAGGGGTGCACTCCCATAGACCCAGCTACTTGCGAGGCTGAGGCAGGAGGATCACTTGTGCCTAGGAGTTCGAGGCTGTAGTGTGCTATGATTGCATCTGTGAATAGCCACTGCACTTTAGCCTGGGCAAAACAGCAAGACCCTGTTTCTAAAAAAAAAAACCCCAGATTTACTATCTTACAGTTCTGAAAGTCAGAAGTTTGAAACGGGTCTCACTGGCTAAAGTCAAGTTGTCTGCAGGACTGTGGTCCTTCTGGGGGCTCCAGGGGAGAACTCATTTCCTGGCCTTTTCCGACTTGCAGAGGCCACTCCCATTCTGTGGCTCAGGGACCCTCCTCCAGCAAGGTCCACGGTGTCCTTCTCCTTCCTCTGGAGCTGACCTTTCTGCCTCCCTCTCCCATCTCAGGATCCTTAATTTATTCTCATCTGCAATGTCCCTTTTGTCATATCAGGTAACACATTCACAGGTTCCAGGGATTAGGATATGGACACTTTTGAGGACCATCACTCTGCCCAGCACACTGGTCCTTCGCCATCTCCCATCTCTGGGGAGGAACCGGCGGGAACATTCTCGCCCTCTGGCCCTTCTTCTCCCAGCACCTCCATCTCCCCAGTCTAACCACTCAACCCCCAGGGTGAGAAGGAAGGGCTTTCTCCCCAACTGACATGTGGAACAACAAAAAGACATCCCTGTGACAGTCGGAGTTCCCAGACCAGCCTTCCACTTTCTTCAATTTCCACTTTACAGCGGTGTGAGAGGACCCACGTAATCCAGCTCTGCCTTCTGTCTGAGTCTCTTGTGACCTTATCTTACCCTTACAGAAGAAAAGGACTGCAGGCACCACAAGGAAGTGCCAAGGACCACCAATTCCTTAAAAAGCGCCCTATAAAACTGCCCTCTTCACATCTCAGAAGGCCTGTCCTAGAACGGCCTCCCTGTCTTTGTTCCAAGCCATGTCCCTCCTTGCTCCTGGGAAGCGTCACTGGGGCAGGAAGGAGGGATACAGGAGCTATGGCTGAGAGCCGCAGGGTTCACGTGGGACACAGCTCACTTCTCTCTTCTCACCGAGAATAGCTGAGGAACCACTGCGCCACTGTTGGTATATTTCCAAAGTTTGCTATGCTGAGCATGAATTATAAATGATGAATTATGAATTTTCAAATACAAAGTTTTTAAAAATTATTGTAATTAACATAATGTACTCGCTGATTCTTCTTGCCTGTTGAGAAACCTCTTGGATAATGTAATACATCTGTAACTGTTTTTAATAAACTGAAAAAGACTTTTTGCAGAACTTACTGGTATGTTCTCTCACAAAATTTACCCTAGGCTGGGCATGGTGGCTCATGCCTATAAATAATCCTAGCACTTTGGGAGGCCAAGGCAGGAGGATTGTTTGAGCCCAGAAGTTTGAGGTTACAGTGAGCTATGATGACACCGCTGCATTCTAGCTGAGGTGACAGAGACCCTGTCTCAGAGAAAAAAAAAAAAAAAGAAGGAAAAATTAGGCATGGTGGTACCTGTCTGTAGTCCCAGCTGCTCCAGAGGCTGAGACAGGAGGATAGCTTGGGCCGAGGAGTTTGAGATTGCAGTGCAGTGAGCTATGATGACGCCACTACACTCCAGCCTGGGTGACAGAGCGAGATTCTATCTCAAAAAAACAAAACAAAACAAAAAAACCCACAAAAAACCAAAAAAACAAAAACCTCTCACGCTAGTACCAATTTAAAAACCAAGATTATTGAACTGGACTAAGAGATTACTGCTCCAATCCACAGACTTATACATTAGATAGCAATTATTCCTGTTACTGAGATGCAACTCTTAATAGACGAAAATACGAGTCCCTTTAGGGGACATTTTAAGTAATTCAACTGTCAAAATTTCATTTCCAAAAAAACTCCATTTAGGAAACCAAGAGACACTTGCAAAACGCAAGAGGAGAAATAACTACACTTGCTAACATATAAATATGATTTGATGAATCTCCATATGTATCAGAGTCCCAAATGCCATATCTAATTCAGAAATCTGTCATTTCACCAAACTTCTAGAATACCATCTGTTTGTATACTACCTGGTTCTTTAGAGAAAAAGTTTGCCCATCCCCGGCTTAGAGGACAGAGTTCAGACCTCAACAGGCTAAAAAACTTTTCGTGATCTTGTGCCAAACAGATTAATCATCATCACTCTCTAAAATGTCTTAAACTCTACCGTGTTCTCTTCTGGATCTACATAATTTTGCATCTTTTATTTCTTCTTTTTTTTTCAATCTGACAAACTCCTATTCATGATTCAAAACCCAGCTCAGTTTGTTATTCCTTTATCAAACTTTCCTCAACTCTTCCCAGCAAGTAGTGTTACATAAGTTTTTTCATATTTGTGTTATAGTACTTTTTATTATAGCACATAGTGTATGTGTATCTATTAAAGCACATATTGTAATGCAATTACTGTATTTGTTCTTCTGACAGTGTCCCTATTTTCTACATTGATTGTCTTAATCATTTTTACATGCTCAGTGCCTAACACTCGTGGCATTTAACAACTACTAGTTGAAGTGATAGGTGAACAAACACTGCCTTCTTGCCCCAACCTGCCTGTCACCTCTGATCCACCCTGATCCAGGTATTTAAGATTTTACACATATTTAAGAATCGGATATACTATGTCTTAATGGCATAGCATGGTTAACACACATCACACATAGGTAATAAAATTGACTCAAATTAACACTAAATCAATCATTTAATCTAGACAACTGAGGATTGACCCCCTTCAGGATCTTTCTGTGTGGGGGACATTATGATGAAAACCAATTAGACAAGCATCAACGATCCCACCTCCAACACCCTGCAGATGAGAAGTAAAAAAACATTTCCTGATTCCTTAGCCATAACCAGGAAGTTGCTCTATTCAGGAAATGCTAGACATCAAGTTATTTATCTAGGTCATTTGTCTCTTTCTACAAAGAATGGTTTTGCCTTCTTGGGAGTAAAATGGGGATATTACCTACGTCAAAAGAATGGTTGAGAAAATTAAGAAAGATAATGTATATGAAGTGCTTAGCACCTTCTCTGACCGAGAATAGTGGCTCAACAAGGGGTAGCAATGATTACCATTTATAAAGTTAGCCAAAAGCATTCTAGCTACATGATGTTTCAATTGCTGTGATTAGGGACAAACAAGAGTTTACCTATTGCACCTTGATTTGCAATGGTTTTTATGTTGTCGGGGATGTACTGTCTTTCTTAGTAGTCTTTAAGCATAGAAACTTTGGACATGGCATAGTACACATCCAATCCACCAGAAAAGTAAAAAGCAGCTGCTACAATTACAAATAGAAGCCTTAATTCTTCAATACTCAGGTAATTAAATAACTAAAGAGTCAGTTGACTCACTGCACTTTTGAGCTTTGATTACATTTTCTGTCTAGAGCAAATGGCCACACTTAACAAAGCATTGCTACAAATTGTGTCGGGTTCAATATTTTACATAGGCTCTTCTTACTCTAAGGGGTGGATATTCCAAGTCTCCTTTTAAAAAATCTGTTTCGAATATTCTTTTCCCCACCCCCGACCATCAAAGCAGTTTCGTGGTTACTGAAGAACACTTGTAAAATTCGGAAAAGGTGGAAACTTTTCTACTACCCCTTTAGCTATAACCATTGTTAATATCTTCACTTTGGACACTGCTGGGGGGAGGGGAAGAAAAAAGAATAAAATTTTTAAAAAATTTTTCACTTTGTGTTTTGACTTAAAAAGGGTTTATCTTAAAAATAACCCAGTTAGGTTTGCTTTTTAACTGTTTAGCATGAAAATTTTCAAATAGCTGCAGAAATAGAGGTCAGTATAAAGCCCTACTACTCATCAAAGGATCTGTGGATCCAGTTTTATGTCCGATGCGTCATGCAGACCAAAACTTTTGGAGCATACAACAAAAGTTAATCGTTAGAAAGACGGACATGCAGGTGGATGCTGTAGCAATGTCAAAGTGTAAAGTTTCCAAATACTTCTCTCAACCGCTAGACTCACCGCAGGTGAGTTACAAACAGTTCACAGGCCACCACTAGTCAGTGCCACACTGATCCGAAGTCCTGCCACCTGCCCGCCATGAGATGTGGCAATCACCAAATCTCACCCCAAGAAGGCCTAGGGAGGGGCACACATAGGTTGCTCAAGACTTGAAGCTGGCCAGCCGCAGGCACAGTCAGGATCCAAACTCATTTATTTGACTCCCAAGGAAAAACCGCTAATCATACAAGGAACAAATCCCCAACACCCCATTACTACTACTTCAAATGGGAAGAGACTTCTAAATTCTTGAGACTACGTAAGTGCTATTCAAACTACGATACTAGTCTGTCCACGGGAAGGAACCCGGCACAGCACACACACAGAAACATACAGAGACACTTCTATCCACGTCTTCCTCCTGGAGGACTTTTCTCCTCTTTCCTTAGTTTTTATGTTTGGCTCGTAAGTGCGGTCAGTTGGTGCCGAAGTGAGAAGGAGGCAGAGCCCGGGGAAGGGGCTGTCTGGGTGGGGACAGGGCTGGGATAAAAGCCTGAGTCAGCTGACACCCCACCGCCACCAACCGAAGGGACCCGGCCATTTCTGGGTGCCTCCCCAGTGCTGCTCCCCAGGTATATGATTTGGGGAACTATCCGGATTTCATATCCAGTATCACACACATGCCCCGGCCAGGGAAGATTTGAGTCCGGTCACGTGTCCACGACGGAGGTCTCGCCCCGCGCCTGCAGGACCGAGTCCAGCTTCTAGCTCGGCCACGGGGCAGGGCACCCGGGCAGGGGCCAAGTTCGGGATGGCGGGGTGAGCAATCTGTGGCCAGCAGAGACAGCCCCTTCCCAAGCCCTGGATTCGATTTTTTCTTTGTTCATTTTGAAAAAGTCGGAGACTCGAGCCTCACGGTTTCCCCGCACGGGTGGCGCGGGTGGGGGGTGAGTACGAGGAGCGGCAGTGTGTCCCGCTTCATGAAGGCGCACCGCGAGTGTCCCCTGCCTGGGAGGGGTGTCCCTGGGGCCGGGACGCCGGGAGGGGAAAAGGCCGTCGCGCCGCTCCCTCCTGTGCTCCAGTTCCTAGACCAGAGACTGCCGGAATTCCCCGCCGTGCACCCCACGCCCGCTGCGGGATCGCTCCCCGCGGGGCCCGTCCGCTCCCGCAACCCCGCGGAGCCCATCCACCACGGCAGCGCCTGCCTCCGGCCTTCGGGGGCCCAGGCCCGCCTTACCTGGCGGGGGCGCCGCGGCGCCGAGCAGCAGCAGCAGCGGCAGCCACAGCAGCGGCCAGGGCGGCGGCGGCGGCGGCTGCATGGCTCGGGGCGCGCGGCGCGGCAGGCTCGGCGGCGGCTCAGGGCGTGGCCCGGCCCCTGCCTGGGGTCCCCCGAGCCGCTCGCGTCGCCGCCTCGGCCGCCATGGCGAGCGCGGGGCGCGCAGGGCCCGCCTCTTCCCGAGCAGCGGCGGCGCGGCGGAGGAGAGTCCGCGCGGCCGCCCGCGCCCAGGCCCGCCCCGCCCGCAGAGCCGCCCCCGCGCCGCCCCCGCGGGACTTTCCCCGCTCCCGGAGGCCCCGGCTCCTCCCGGCCCGCGCCGCCGGGACCAGCCCGGACCCCCCTCCCCAGCAAGGTGGCTCCCCCAGCGCAGAGCGGGCGACCGGGCCTGGCACACAGGAGGGGCGGGGACGGAACCCGCCAGGCGCCCACCTTCGGGCCCCGCGATCCTTCTGGAAAGACCCCTGGAAACCCAACGCCCCGGGTGGGCCTGGCGGCGTCGCTCGAGCCCCCACCTCTCCCCCTCTCCCTGGCTACTCTGGTGCCTGGATCGCAAAAATCCAGGATTCGACCCTTTAGGTGCAACTTCTGCTTTCTTAATAGCAAAAAAACACATACGAAGCTTTTAACCCCATTTAAAAAAGGGTTCTAAGGTACAGGAGTTAGAAGCGCCCCAGTAAAGGAAGGAATGGGGCTTGGGGGATAATGGGCACAGAGCAACGGGAGGGAAAGGGAGAGAAACTTCCTGCTTTTCATCATCATAATGGCATGTGGCTTTGGCCTGAAGTGCAGAGGACATCAGGCAGGAGCCGGGCAGGGACAGCCCTACTTTTCAAGCCGAGCCTGTTGGGAGAGGGAAGATGGGCCATATGGCCAGCTCAGCACCAAGGAAGGGGACAAGGAAGGGCCAGGGTGGAGGGAGACCAGGAATTAAAGGAACGGGTCACCGGGCCCAGAGGGAAGCCTGCAGGGCAGGTTGGCAACATGGTGTTTTGCAACATAGACTTTTACTTTGGGACTTCCCGTATTCCTTTCTTTATTTCCTTTCCCTGTAACTCTTTTGAAATCAGCTACCCTTGTAAAAATAGGTGATGAAATACTTAGCAGGTATTTGGACTATGCTCTGCGTATTTCAAGACATAGAGATGTGTCTGTTACCAGCACTTGCCCACCAGGCCACATCAGAAGGAGGATGAGTGGTTGAGGAGAAGGAAAGAGAAATGTATTGCTTTGCCGTCAAAGGAGGAAAATGGTAGACTATCGTCTCAAAATCCAAATTCCTGTACATAAGGAGAAATACAGAACTTTTAAAGGGAGGGCCATCAGCAGCTAGGCTATTGTCCTTCAACTACAGTTAATGATTCTAATCATCCCATCTCTGTCCCGTGTCTGCTTAAGACCAAGCCAAGATCTCTGACCTCCACCCACCTGGGAGCCCCACCTGGACCTCAGCCCTCCAGGTGCCAGGCCTCTGGGTCCACCTCCTGCAGCTCAAACAACAAAAGACATTGCCCTGCCCCTCCTGACCACTGGCCTGAGGCAGGGGTGCAGTTCTCAGGTCCCCAAAATAGTGGGGGAGGTTTTAAAGAGACAGAAAACATTTTTGCCATTTTGGTTTCCAGGCCATTTCCTCTGTTACATATTCCCCACTCTCAATTTTACGCTTCCGTATCTATGGGAGGAGGGGTGACCACTCTGTTACATATTTGTATGTTAAATGAATAAAGCAGGATACAAATTGGAATCCTCTTTAAATTGATGCATTGAAAATGACTAGGGGAAATATGCCAAAATACGAGCATGAAGTAGGTTGTGGGATTATGAATGGCAGCGGTTTTCTTTTTTTGTACTTTTTTTTCCCCCAATGCATCTTTACTTTTATAACAGGGAGGGGAGAATCATGTTAAAGAAAAGGGCAAGTGTCACCTGCCTCAGCTGAGAGGCCAGGAAGGACTTGCGACCTCGTTTTGTTACTGAAAGCTCGGCGCTTGTCCACGAGGCCAAATCAGAAGAACAAGGACAAATGGTTTGAGGGGAAGAACAGAGTTTTACTACTTTGCCGGCAAAGGAGGAGGATGGAGACTCCTGTCTGAAATGCCATCGTCCTAATAACAAGCAGAAATACAGAGCTTTTGAAGGCTGGGTTCTCAGCTTTAGGCAATTCCTGTTCAACTACAGTTGATTATTCTGATGTCCCATCTCTGCTAAAGACAATCTGGTGGCCTCCGCCCAGAACTTTTGATAGGTCCTGCTGGGTCATCTCCTGTTGCACAAATAGCAGAAGACTTACCCCTGTCCCTCCCAACCACTGGGCCGAGGCAGGGATGCAGGCTTTAGATCTCAAAAAGGAGTGGAGGATGTTTTAAAGAGACAGAAAATATTTTTGCTATTTTTTTCAGGCCATTCCCTCTGTTACACTTTGAGATAGCATGTTCATGGGCAGCCGCACCAAAGCCTGTGGTCTTGACCCAAGATGGTAAAACCCAGGGGGTACTTCTTTCTCCTGAGCTGGAAAGTCTCTTTCCAGAGCTCTTCTCTGCTAGCAGGAAGAGGGTGTATGTTTTTCCTACATAAGTCCTTGGCAGAGTACTGAAAGGAGCCCGCCCAGTTTGCTCCGCAGATGGGCATGGTACACCCAGTATCCCAATTGCAAGTAGTTGTCTCCTAGTCCTAAAGCAGCTTGCCCTGGAAAGGCCAGTTTCTCAGGGGTTGGCATGTCCGTTTCCTGTTCCTCCTGGCTGGGAGACTCTTGAAATCATGGATAGCTGACTCTACTTCCACCGAGATTCCCAACCTGAAGAAAATGGAAGTTAATCCTATTGGTATTTCTTGCGGCAGTGTCTAACATCCGCTGCTCTTAGTCTTTTTCCATTTCTACCTGCAGATCAGCAGGCAATACCTCGATGATTGCATGTGACCTCTTAAGTTCCCTCCTGCAGTTTCTCCCCTTTGGAGGCAGATGTACTGGGAACCTGCTGAAATGCCATCGTCCTAATAACAAGCAGAAATACAGAGCTTTTGAAGGCCGGGTTCTCTGCTTCAGGCAATTCCTGTTCAACTACAGTTGATGATTCTGATGTCCCATCTCTGCTGAAGACAATCCGGTGGCCTCTGCCCAGAACTTTCGATAGGTCCCGCTGGGTCATCTCCTGTTGCACAAATAGCAGAAGACTTACCCTGGCCCCTCCCAACCACTGGGCTGAGGCAGGGATGCAGGCTTTAGATCTCAAAAAGGAGTGGAGGATGTTTTAAAGAGACAGAAAATATTTTTGCTGAAAGCTTAAACTTTAGTAGCCCCAACTTGCAGGGACAGGGCAAGGCTGTGGAAAGGCACCATGTTCACATGGTCACATGCTTTTGTGAAATCTGCAAAGTAAGAGATTTTAGCCACAAATGCTCAGACTGCTGTCTCTTTCCTCTTTGAGTTTCCTTCCAACATACTTCTCATATGGGGTGGTGGCGCAGTGGCTGTGAGATTTTTGAGAAATGTCTCGACATTTTGCAGCATATATGATATATATGTATATGTAGAGAGAGAGAGAGAGGTCAACAACAAATGGTGAAGTTAGAAACTTTTCTACACTATCAATAACTAAAAAACAGGTTTTGATAAATTATGCTAGAGGAACAACTGAATTAACTTTCCATAAAGAAGATTACAAAAGGTGGTCATGTATAGAGGCAAAGATGACGGTAAAAAATGTACATAAAGAGTATTATGGAGGCGTGTCAAGCAATTAATCAATAAATATATTATTTATTTTTTGGATTTTGTGATGATGGTGGTATTGGGCAGCTTTTAAAAATTTGTAACCTGTTATTTTCTCATTCTAAGTAAGTACTTTTGTGCCTAATTTTGTACTTAGTTGTATATCCTCTTGTGAAGAGGGCTCCACATATATAAACTTCAGCTCTATAAAACCTGAATCCACCCATTCCTTTCCATTAATTTGCTACCTTCCTGAAACATTTTCCCCCTACTAATAGTCTAGAGGGGCTCCCCCCTCCTCCCTTGGAGGATAGATGGGGGGGTGGCTGGAAGAAGCCAACATTTTTGGCTGGTCAGGGATGCTTCTCCATGTGCTACCACACTCGGTCCTCACAGCTGGGGAGGCTACAGCTGCCCCATGAGGAGACAGCGGACTCGAGTAACTTGCCCTGTGGTAGATTTGCCCTGTGCCAACTCTGCTAAGCTGTGACTGCATTTCCTAGAATTCCCCTCCCTGAATAGTTCCGAGGTAGCAAGGGCAGGGAGGGCGTTTGTGTGTGTCTTAGACTGTTTTCTGTTGCTTATAACAGAATACCTGAAACCGAGTAATTTGTAAAGAAAAGGAATGTATTTCTTCTAGTTATGGAGGCTGAGAAGTCCAAGGTTGAGGGACTGCATCTGGTGAGGGCCCCCTTGCTGGTGGGGACTCTGCAGAGTCCCGAGGTGGTGCAGATTATCACATGGTAAGGGGGCCGAGTGTGACCATGTGCTCAGGTCTCTCTTCCTCTTCTTATAAAGCCACCAAGGGAGTCCCACTCCCATGATAATCCATTAATCCATTAACCCATCCATCTATGAATGGACTAATCCATTTTCATGAAGCAGGGCCTGCAAGACCGAATCACCACTGCTTGAAGGCCCCACCTCTCAATACTGCCACATTGGGGATTAAATTTCCAACACATAAAATTTGGTGGACACATTAGAACCCTAGCAGTGTACAAGACTTGGGGGAGGTGGGAGTGAAGGTGCAGCCCTATTCCTTTACACCTGGGAGGGTGGGGCAGGGCGGCGTTGCAGCTCACAACGTGTGGCTTCTCTGCTGGTGTCCTGGATGGCAGCTCCTGTGGATCCCGTGTGGTTGTGTAAGTTGGAGATAAGGAGGTGGAGAGACTGAAGGGGTTCCAGGCCAGCCTGAGGTTCCAGCTGGTCCCTGATTCCTCCACCTCTGTGCACCTTCTCCTGCCCTCCTGCCCTGAGGACCTCAGGCTCCAGCATCAGACAAGGACAAACTGTTTCCCCTAGACAGTGCACACATCTCTTGTGTGTTTGAGTAAGGTCAAATCCCTATAATGTAATCCCTCTCTCTCTCTCTCTCTCTTTCTCTCTCACACACACACACACACACACACACACACACACACACACACACACACTTATGTTGCATGGGGTTCTGCTCCTCCGATCAAAACCTGGCTGATCAGGTCCCAAATCACACAGCCCGTGAGTGGCGGTGGGGTCCTCTCCTGTCCTGTCCTGTGCATTTCACGTCCTTCCCTTCGGTTCTCCTGTAATCCAGCCCACCTCTGAGCCTGACCGTACCCTCCACAGCTCCCCAACAAAACCTGCTATTCCCTCAGTCTTTGAAGCTGTACTTCTTGAAGGTCGTGTGGGCCCTACCTCTCTGCCTGTTCCGTTGCTGGTCACCCCACCTGCTCACCCCCTTCCTGCCTCCACTCTCCCCCTCTTCCTCCTCCCCATACCCACAATAGAGATTCTAAAACTCCATCTCTTGCCTGGCTTTCTACTTCCTGAGGACTTTGTCATCTTCCCTGGTTACCGTCTTCCGCTGTTTGACATCATCCGTGTCATCCTTGGTCTTCAAGGAGATGGGCACCGCCAAAGGCAGGGTCACTGACTCCGTGTGTGCTGGTAGGCAAGTGTCCTCCATGGATTCAGACAGAGCCACCCGTAGGCCCTGGATCATCGCCAAGTGGGGCCTTGATTTGTGACTTGGTGTCCTCTGTTCCAAGAAACTCCAGGGTTAAGGTCAGAGGGATTGGCACATCAGCAAAAGGACAAATCCCCTCAGCTCTCCAGTGATGGGTTTTCTCGCTCTGTCTGTCACCGTCCACAGCCTTCTCCTTTCATCACCCCACAAATGTCACATTTTGACTTCCCCAGTGGGGCCGCTGTAAAACCTCATTCCAAAAATGCCTAGTCTTTTTTCAGTCTACCACCTGCTATCGGAGACCCTCACAGGAGTAACTATTACAAAATATGATATTCTACATTTCAATCCTCATTTTAAGGAGTCTAATGTCCTGAAATTTGTCAGGGAGAAGAGAGAACATGCAAAGAGAAGAGAAAATTTGACAGTTCCTCTTACCCCTTGAAAAGGAGAAGAGATTCTTCCATTTTAGACAGATCTCAAAGCTTTAATGTTCCTGACCCTGGGTTCTCAACAGGGTTCATGTAATGAAACCTCTTTGGTTTTGTCATTCAGAGAAACTCAAACCAATCCCCGTTTTCTGGGAAGAATAAGATCATACCATTTTGTGTGTGGGTGTGTGTGTGTTTAAATTTGCTTTTTGGGATCCTGTAGATCTCCAGAAAAAACCTGGCAGATGGGCAGGAGTAGGAGCAGTTCATCCACAGAGGCTGTAAGACAGCGAGGCCCAGCCAGGAGGCAGACAGGGCATTGGAGGAGGTGGCACAGCGCCATCAGCACGCTGGGAGTTGCACCCATACTCGCCAGTAAGATCCCACCCTACGCTGTATATATTGCTGCCGATCGCTTGACAAACCTATTAGGTAGGGGTAGTGGGTACTTATCTGGTTTTCTGACTGTCCAACATCTTCTGAATACCCTTGCTGTATTTGGGGACGTTTCAGTCTCAATGAGGACCCCCACTTCCCTTCCATAAAATCCAAATTCCCAGCCTCCCTCGTAGCCAGGGGGAGCCACGCTATTCAGACTGTGCTGGCACCCCCCTCTGTGGGAGCCTCCTCCTGCTATGTGCCCTCCCTGCGCCAAAAATCACAAACAATTTTCCACCCCGAAGAACCAGCTGGAGCTCCCCACAGACCTCCAATTCCTCGACAATTTTCCATAAGGGAAATCAGCCCCATATAACTAAGAATTTTATGTCACATATTCTAAAAGATAAAAAACACTTGTTCTCTCTTTCTTTGCAACATACATATGCAAACATACAAACATACCCTTCCAGATACATTCTATACCTTGTTTGTCGTGACTCTCCTTGTTTCAAAATGTACATTGGAATCTTTTTTCCAAACGCATGTTTCGATTACTGTTACTCTTTGTGTTTGGAAAATGTGTACTTGAACCTCTTGTAAATCTTGTATACTCTGGGTTTGTTCACCTGCAAGAACGGGAGTCTTCGTCTCGTGTGCGTGTGTGTCTGTGTGTGTGTGTGTGTGTGTGTGTGTGTGGCTATGCCAATGTGTGAAAAAGAGCCCACAGAACAGAGATGTCAGGCACTGAAGACAATACTATGTCACCTGGCTTCTGTCTATGGTTGCTCCTTTCATTCCATGTACATTGTTTAAGAAACAGCAATAGTCACAATTTCAAAAAAGTCTGTGCTTGTATTGCCACAGCATAATCACCCTGGATGAATCAGTTCCAGTTAATGCAGTCCCTGTTCTACAACCCCGCAGAAGTCGCCAGTTGGCGTCACTGGTGGCAGAAGTGCATTGCCACACCAAGGGAGTGCAATTCTAGCCACAAGTGGAGAAACTTGCTTTTTCATTCTCCAGGAAGCCTTTGTGGAGCAAATGAATGCCTTCCACAGGGCTTTCTGAACCGCCCAGACCACTCAGGGGCTTCCCAGCAATGCGGGGAACGAGGCTGGGCCGATCCAGTGTGCCCCCATTGGCGCATGCTGTGGAGGCCTGCCTGGGCCCCCCGTTCTTGGGGGCTGCATTGGGTTCCTGTTGCTGCTATAGTGCATCACCACAAACTTAGTGGCTTAAAACAAAAATTTATTATCTTACAGTTCTAGACATTGGAAATCCAAAATGGATTTCTGTGGTCCTTCCGGAGGCTCTGGAGAGAATCTTTTTCCTTTCCTTTCCCAGCTTCCAGAGGCTGCCCATGTTCCTTATGCCCCGAGCCCTTCATCCGCCTTCAAGCCAGCAGTGTAGATCTTCAGCTGACTCACCCTTGTGTCCACTTCCCTCCCCACGTTGCTCCTCTGACCTTCCCGTCCTCTTTCCCACACAAGGACCTTTGTGCTTACCCTGGACCCACCCACA
Source organism: Indri indri (assembly GCA_004363605.1). Classification (NCBI taxonomy): domain Eukaryota; kingdom Metazoa; phylum Chordata; class Mammalia; order Primates; family Indriidae; genus Indri; species Indri indri. The sequence continues at coordinate 26,399 of RJWJ010001364.1, read as the reverse complement.
CGACCCTGGGTAATGTCTCCATCTCAAGATCCTTAACTTAGTCACATCTGCTAAGTCCCTTTTACTCGACAAGATCACATATTCACAGGTTTGAGGGGTAAGGTCATAGACCTTGGAGGTCATGGTTCAGCCCCCCCCAAGGATGGTGGGTGGCTGCTCTCAGCATTTCTTCCTCGGGCTCTTTGCCCACTTCCGTCTTGGCCTGTCCCCTTCCGCTCCGCCCAGCACACGTGCACACACCCCTCCCTGGCCTGGCAGCCCTGGGCCAGCCAGTACATTCCCTCCCTCTCAAAGTCTGCGGCCGGTGGCCCTTGCAGGGGCCTATGTTTCCTGGTGCCGGTATCAGCCCTTTCCTTGTTAAATTCAGGGCACTGTTAAATTAGCTTAGTCAAAGCCTGCCTTGAACTGAAGCGCGGGCAGAAGGATTAAAATTGTTTTCTGGGGCCGGGGAATTAGGGCCAGTAGGGGAGGAAGGATTTGCTGCACTTCTTGAATAATCTGCCTAAATTCATTTACAGACAAGGCTATAACTTTCTGGTTGCAAAAAGGCCATAGTGGGGACCTGGCCTGGCCAGTGCCGGCCAGTGTTTAGGTCTGCGGTAGGGAGGGAGAGGTTATTGGGAACAGCAGTGTCTTTGATTCCTTCCTCTCCACAAACGATGCTCTCTGGGTACGCATTCCCCTTGCAGAGGCTCGTGCCAGGATTGAGACTTCCAGAAAAAGCCAGCGTGGGATGTAATGATACCCATCTCCTGGATCAACACTCTGGGTTAGCCTGGGCAGCACCGAGGAAAAATCAACTGGCTTCTACTACTCAATAACAAACAATGTTAACGCCTGCCTTGTTCCCTAGGATTCTAAAACAGCTTAGAATAATAAATGTATAGCCATTTGTACCATATGCTTGGGTTTTTTTTTAATGTAAAGATCTATATGTAAAGATTTATAAATAAAAAAGAATATATGATATAAAATATTAGATTAAAAAATTATAGGAAAATATGTAAGCCTAGGAAATTAAAAAGTCCTATACATTTACTGAATTCAGCTCCCTAGCAACCAAAATAAAAACCAGATGTATTATCTTTGCACTGCGATGTGCAAATGTGCCCTAATATCTGAGGTAAGAGGTGAGCGTTTACAAACACACACATTTTGCTTCCAGTCTGTCTTCTGCTACAGGCAATGGCTCTTACTGCCTTTCTAAGGACTTCTGCCTCGGCTGGGGCCCTTAGTATGTAGGTTAACTTAAAACGGAATTTTAATATATTTGGAATTTCTAATCTTAAATACATAAGCTTTTATTACTGTTTTTTTCTTGTTATAGTAGTAGTATTTGCTCATTGTCATGAAATTATAAAACACACAAAAATATAAAGAAGAAAAAAGAATCCCCTTAAAATCATACACCCCAGAAATAGCCATAGTTTACATACTGAAACTTCTAGATTTTTAAACACCAGTAACGTGGCAAGGAGGTGGCATTATTTCACCCTCTTTGAGAAGGTTATAGAAACCACATCCAGGACGGAAGAGGAAGAAATCTTTCGTTTCTCATGTGTTTCATGACTGTATGAAGACCAGGTTGCCTGTAGTTTCAGGACATTCTCGACAGATACAGTCTTGACTATGCAAAGCCCTGACCATGACTTGGGCCAGAGGAAAAAAAAGAGATGCAGCTGTTCAGTCTTCAGCAACCCTCGAGCTTAATTCTTTGGCTGGCTAACTCCTTCCACAGATGGTTGTGCTTACTCTTGGGCGCTGGACAGTAAGCCATCATGTCGAGATTATCCTACATTTGGGGGTGTGCCTTAAATGCCTTGTGAATGTCCCTTCTTTTACACCGTCTTCAACTATTGTCACCAAGAACTTTCTTTTTTCTTATTTTCTTAGAAACTCCAAACACCATAGTCGTGTGACTTACTGTGTAGCAACATAAAACAAATCAAAACAACACAAATTCATTTAGGCACATTTGTTGGTGAAGCAAGAATAGAGAGTCCAGGGACAGTGACGCATGTTCAGAAAGCACAAGGCTGTTTTCAATATTGTGCCCTCCCTCCCTCCCTCCTTCCTTTCCTTCCTTCTCTCCTTCTTTCATTCATTTAGCAAATATTTATTGAGAATCTACTTCATGCTAGACCATGTGCTGAACACAACAGATAAAAACTCTGAGCTTGTGGAGCTTACATTTTAGTGGTGGTGACAGAGAACACGGCAGGCAATTATCAGATGCAGCCGCTGGTGTCTCGGGCGATGGTGGACACGCTATGGAGAGGACGATGATGAGCGGATTGTGTTCAGTCCCAGGTGATTCTCTTGGAGTCTGCAGGAGTAGATTCTGCAGGAACCCCTTCTCTCTCTTCTGCTCCCATGCTAGGGGTAGGTCCCCAGGTGGCTGGACCCTCTCTGTGTGGGAGGTGGGGAATTCCTGGCAGGAACTGGGGTGGCACTTTTGGCTGTGCCAGAGAAGTACCAATTTACACAGCTTTTCAATGTCCCAACAGCAGCTGTAGGGAAACACTAGCTCGGGCACCTGGGAAGTGTTCACTGAGCAGCAGTTCCTTCTCACCTGTCAAAGGGCCTCACCCTCAACTCACAGTCTCACGACCTCCCCTGGCTTAGGGGAGCCTCTGCCCTGCTTGGCTTGCCCAGGACATGGAGTGCAGAGGGCACCGTTTCTCCTGGCACTGTCCCAGTCAAATACCCAGGGACCTGGGTACATCTGCAAATGCCTCCTAACTCATTCCCCCAGGTGGCATAGGGGCGTCTATACAAATGAAGCCCTAGAACCCACCTGGAAGATCTTAGTCAACACCCAGGGACGCTTTTTTTTCCCAGATGAACATCACTCACATTGCCTCAGGAAACAGTCTTAAAGAACTTTGGTTCAAATGAAGGCAACATTAATAAATAAAACATCCTGACACTGAAGTTTTGATTTATTCAAGTGTAGAAAGAGACAGATCCATTTACTTTCTTATTCCTCAACAAATATTTATTGAGCACTCCCGATGTACCAAGAATTGTTCTAGACACTTGAGATACAATGGCGACCAAAGCATTATAGCTAAACTTAAACTTCAACATACCCTAGGACTTTTTTCCCTTTCTTCCTTTTTTCTGAGACAGTCTCACTCTGTTGTCCAGGCTAGAGTGCTGTGGCATCAGCCTAGCTCACAGCAACCTCAAACTCCTGGGCTCAAGTGATCCTCCTGCCTCAGTGTCCCGAGTAGCTGAGACTACAGTGCCACCCTCCCATCTCAGCCTCCCAGAGTGCTAGGATTACAGGTGTGAGCAACCTTGCCCTGCCTTTTTTTTTTTTTTTTTTTTTAAATTAAAGATTAGGGTCTGGCTATGTTTCCCAGGCTGGCCTTGAACTCCTGGGCTCGAAGGATCCTCTGGCCTTGGCCTCCCCAGTAGCTAGGACTACATTTGCACATCATCTTGCCTGGCTTTTAATTACTCAATAATTACCTGCCAGTAAAAAGCGTTGCTTAAACAGGAAGCAAGAGAGATCAGTGGACAAATTTGATCACTGAAAACATTCTGCACTTCCTGACCTAGATAGGTTTTTTTGGTCAGCTTAAAGAGTGCATCTTTGTTAAATAGCTGGGAACATCTATGCATTTCTTCACAACAGCACTCAGAAACAAGAACCAACAAATCGTTTTTGCTATTTAAATCAAATTAAATCAGGTTCCATGTCCAACTTCCCAGGGCTCTAAGGTTGGACAAAGCTCAGGAAATGCAGGGAGGAACGGCTGCTCTAAGCACCGCTGAGATGCTCAGGTGTTTATTCAAAGACGGTAGAACTGCTTTTGGTGGCCCCAGGCATCGAGTGTCCCCTCCACCTCCTGCCACTCAAGGGCCTGCCTTGCCCGCAGGCATCTTCCGGACCAGCCTCCTTGCCTGTTGGGCCATTCCCTTCTTCCTGGACAAGGCTGCCACCCGCTGGATTTGGTCCTGGGAGCCCTCTGCTTGGAGCCTAGGACTGGGAAACGAAACTCCCACCTGGAGTTCAGGCACAAACAGAAAAGACTGTTCCTTGTCCAGGAATTGAATTCCTTGCTCTCTTCACTTTAGAAGCAGATTAGCCTTATGTCCAAGAATAAAATGCCAACCTTCTAGTCAGTCTTGCATTTAGAAATGGTTGCAGTTGGTAGGTAAAGGACGCCACAGATGATGATGGAAAAGAATGAGAAGAGATGATAAAACCAATTATGAGGGAAAGGGAGCACTGGAAAGTGAAATGCCTTTTGTTGTTCCTTTTAAAAAACTATGATACAAAAACTATTGCTTGCCCGTTATTTAGAGGTATAATAAAATCTTGTTTAAAACACAGAACCTGTGATAAAACATGGTTTCCCTACAGTAACTAATTTTATCATTGGGTTCTTTTTTAATATAAACTTTATGGTTTTAAATAATTTTAGATTCACAGAGAAGCTGCAGGGATAGCACAGAGAGTGCCATAGGCCCCTCACCCAGTTTCAGTTTCCCCGAGAGTTAAGATTTTACGTTACTAAGACACATGTATCAAAACCCAGAAACCAACAATGGTATCTTAATATTAACTAAACTCCTGACTTTATTTGGATTTCACCAGTCTCCAAATTAATGTCCTGTTTCTGTTCCAGAACCCAGTCTGAGTACCACAGTTTCTTGAAAGGGCCACGTGTGCAAAGTGACCCCCAAATGCAGCAGGAACTGAGAAACCAAAGAACGCAGCAGACAGATCCAGTTTGTCGGTAGAGGATGATTTACTGGGGGACTTAGGGACAGAAGTGTGGTGGTCCTTTGTGGCCTCAAGACAGATCTCACTGCTGCCACGATCCCAGACCCAGGACTTATATACTATAGGAAGTCGACCTTCCAGGAAAAGACAAGAATGCTATGTGCATCATAGCCTGTAATTTGCGAGATAACATCAAGGGTGTTTTGCCCTAAAGGCTGGCTTTACGGTAAATTCACGCTATTACATATCTCCATAAGTGGAAATCTTAGAGACATTCCCAGAACCGGGGTTAGTTAGAAGTCAACATGTTAACAGCAAGTGTTACAGCAGGTGGTCCCCAGGACAAACTGAGCAGCCAACAGAGAGTCGGAGAATCAAAGTTTATTCACCCACCGGCTTCTGAGCTCCGTCTACCCGATTTTTCCCACTTTTATTAAGTTGGGGCGGTCCAAGGGGTGGGGTGTCAGGTGGCTAATGCCCGCCAGGTAATAGGTTAGCTGATGCGTCAGGTAATAGGTTAGTATTATGTTGATGCGCCAGGTAATAGGTTTAGTGTTATGCTGATGCGCCAGGTAATAGGTTAGTATTATGCTGATGCGGGTCTTCCATGAGGGGTGGGGATCTCAGGTGTCTGATGTGCCAAGTAATAGATGGGGGTTTTCCTTATCATTCAGGTGGACTCCATCCAAGGTGGAGTCACTTCAGCCTCCACAAACATTACATTACCTTGGATTCTTTTTGAAGTGACAGAAGATTACAAATACGGTAGAATTAATTATAAGTCATCCTGCTGGTACTATAGAATCTGGACCTTCTTTTGAGTTTAGTTTGCTTTTTAAAAATAAACCAGATCAAAAAGACAAACAACTGGATTTGTCCCTTAAAAGCCAAGCAAGAGCTTGCTAAGGGAGAAAAACTTTTACTTCACTTTATAATATTAAAATCCTTTATTTCGAAATTGTGCACAATGAGGAAACTTGGGAGGTGACAGATATTTATTATTTTATTGCACGAGTGGTTTCACGCATGTAAAGACTCATCAAAATGTACCTTTCAAATGCACATGGCACAATGTATACCAATTATATCTCAATCAATCTGCTAAAAAATAAACCGTATGGGAGGACCTTAAGTAAATGGTTGCAAAATGTTTGGTCAATGATTGTCATAGCAGTAGATCAATATATATATTCCATGAGTCAAATTCTATGTCTTAGAGAACCTCGAAAGAGGGCATTTTATCTCTGAAGATATCCCATCTTTAATCAGAATTGGGAATCCCGGGATTTCCTCCCTTGGAAATCGGACCAGGACCCATATACATAAATGATGCCTACTCAGTGCTAGTGGCTCTGACCTCCAAGGTAGCTCCAAGGTCTGGGGAAATTCCAATGTCACTTCAGGTTTGGAGATGCCAACAACCTGGTGATGTCATATGCTATCTGGGGCTCACCCCACCTTCATGCCAAAGGTCACTGGGGCTGCTAAGAGCCAAAGATAAGCCAAGCGGCGGTATAACATTTTTAAGACCTCAAATGACAAGGCATTTCTGCCCCTCCTCCCCAGGTTTGCAGATAAGGGGTTGTGTGCTGGTGCTGGTAACCACTCCGGTCAAGTACACCTGTACTGCATGTTATCTCTGGACATGCTCTCCACCCACTTGGAAGGAAGAGATAGGTGTCCCCTTCTTACCTGGGAGGAAACTGAGGCCAGGAGGCCTTGTGTTAGGGTCTAAATGGGAAACAACAGAAGCCACCCCAGCTAGTTGAAGCAGAAAACAAATGTTATGGAAAGTTATTAGGGAGCGGAATCCTTGAAAGAGGCAGAAAGCAGATCTAGGCCCCATGGCCAGGAAAGGTACTCAGGTCTCCTCCAGGACGGCTCTACTGGGCACATTCTTTCCCTACAACCTCCCTGGTACCAAGGAGATTAAACTGAGTAATTTTTGCCTGTGAAACAGGCAAAAAAAAAAGATATCTTCTTGTTTGATTTGCATTTTTTGACTGCGAGGTTGACCATCCTTTGTTTGTTTAACGACATCTGAATTTCTTTTGCTATGAACTGTCTGATCACATCGTTTGCCCTTTTTTGAGTGGGTTATTGTCCCTTTTAAAAATTGGTTTATATGTCTGATGTTAGCCCTATTCAGTCACAGGTGTCACAAACGTATCCCCCATATTGTAGTTTGCCTTTTGAATTGGTTTATGGTAATTTTCCTGTACAAAATTGTAATTTTAATAAAAACTACATTTATGAAATATTATATTTATTATAATAATTACAAATTATAATAATTTTACATTAATTACATTTTTGAAATATTATGCAACTGGAAATGAATGAGTCCATGCCACATGTGCAGATAGAGGTTGATCTTCACGTCGAATTAAGTGAAAAATTGCAGGAGAATGAGAGCGTGTATAGTTTATTCCCATTTGTATTTTTAAAAATATGCTTGTACAGGCATTGAATACTTGCAAAGATACACAAGAACACAATAACAGTGGTTCAACATATGGGCCGGGCGCGGTGGCTCAAGCCTGTAATCCTAGCACTGTGGGAGGCCGAGGTGGGCAGATCGTTCTGAGCTCAGGAGTTCGAGACCAGCCTGAGCAAGAGCGAGACCCCATCTCTACCAAAAAATAGAAAGAAAAAAAATTAATTGGACAGCTAAAAATATATATAGAGAAAAAATTAGCCGGGCATGGTGGCACATGCCTGTAGTCCCAGCCAGTCGGGAGGCTAAGACAGCAGGATTGCTCGAGCCCAGGAGTTCGAGGTTGCTGTGAGCTAGGCTGACGCCACGGCACTCGCCCCAGGCAAGAGAGTGAGACTCTGTCTCAAAAACAAAAACAAAAAAAAAAAAACATATGAACACACATTGTTTTCCTGTGGATCTATCCCCCTAAAGAAGAAAATGGTGACATCTTATACACTCCATCCAGGGGGAAGGTCGAAAGGGGACTTACGTTCTGCTCTTTACTGAAAACCTTTTTGTTCCTTCTTGAATTTTGTGATATGTGGAGGTATTACCTTCTCAAAAAGATTGATCAATGGATGAATTATTTAGTATAATTAAATTTATAATTATTTCCCCTTATGCTTCTATATGCTTTTTTTTTTTTCTTAGAAAGAAAGGACTTCTGTAGTTTAATATTTATAACAGATTCATCTATGTTTTCTTCTAGGACATTTATTGTTTCATATTTCACCAATTTGTAATTTATATTCATATAAAGAATAAAGTTAGGACCCGAGTCTCTTTGTTTTCAAAGATTGAAGGTTTAGTTTTTTTAAACATTTTAAAATGTCAACATTTAAAAGTGTTGGCATTTTAATTGGGATATTACTAAATGTAAAAAGTAATTTGGTGAGAATTGACATATTTTATAAGAACAAAGTATATCTCTCCTTTTATCCAAGACTTCTTTTATATTGCTCGAAACACTCCCCTTATACTTCTTGCAAAATTTACTCCTTAACATTTCATCATTTGATGTGTTATTGCAATACTGTAAAAGGGATCTTTTCTTTCATTATATATAATTTAACTGGTTTTTGTTTCTAGGTAGGAAATGGCTTCTTTTTATATATTACTTTCATAACGCATCTTCAGATGGGAATAACTTGGCCTCCTGTTCGCCTGCCATCACACACTGTGTGGATGGAGTTGTGTTCTGGTGTGTGTTGTTGCTTCCTATAAATACACAGACACAGGACGAGGCTTTGGTATTTATAAACTCAGCAGGACTGCATCAGTTGGCAGGTGTATCAGGGACAAGGCTCCAGGGTCACTGGTATTGGTGTTCTTGTCCAGGAGGACAGGGAGCTGGGTTGGAAGCCTGAGCAGATGCTTCCATACCAGACACTGGAAGGACCTTAGAGTGAGTGGCTTTGCTGCCAGTTAACAGCATGAGTTAGTCCCCTTAGAGCTTGCGGAGCAACCCCAGAAGTGTGAGATATGTGAGCAATAGGACTCCCAAAAAGCCCCCATTGTCCTCTGGAAGGGGAGGAACCCCTGCAAGGTGCGGAGGCCCAGTGGGAATGGGAAATCCACTGGGACATGTTTCTCAATGCAACTCTGGGGTCACTTTCACCATTGACAGTGGCAGAAAAATGTGGGAAGTCCTGTTAAGGAGTTCAACAATTCCCCCACCAGGAGAGAGAAGGAGTCAACTGAGAGGAACAACTCCTAAAGGAGCATATCCTGGGTCTCAGCTCATGGCCATGGACATGGTGGTTCACTCAGGGGAATCACCCCAGCTGGGGCCGGAAAAAGAGGGGAATGAGTTTCCCAGCCCTGCCCCGAAGGACATTCTCAGACCCAAAAGGAGATGTGTGGGGCAGTGAGGTGGCCCGGTTGATGGGTCAATTGGAGAAGGTAGACTCTCAGGACAGGGAGGGTCCAGAATGCTCCTTGGAGAGGAGAGGGAGCCTCCTCTGGAACCTGGCCTTGCTAAGGCCTCCTCCCTGGACACTTGATGCTGGTGACCAGTCCCTGCCCCCAGCTCCCAACAGGGCAGGACCTGCCCTGCTGGAAGCAGTTCCACTAAGCTGGGGAAAGGCCAGAGGGCAAAGGACGGCACGACTGCAGCTTGGGACTACCTGATGCACACAAGGCAATAGCTTGGACCCCCTGATGCCATCATCATCTCTGATGCCATCATCAGAGAGACTTTGGAAGCTGGAGTCAGCTGGCTTAAAACCGACAAGAAAGAGGTGGGTAGTGGAGATTTAGCTTCTCAGAGTAACGTCTTTTGGCAAACCTACACTCAGCCCAGCCCCGGCAACTTTGCCATCAACTTCTAATCTGTGCTCAACCCGCTTAGTGAGAATAACCACCTGGTTTACACAATACTTACTGCTGTGCGGTTTATGTGAGAAGACACTTTTACCAGTGGTTAAAGTCCTTCGAATTCTTCACCCTTGACAGAGAAGACAAAGGACGTGTGGTTATTATGTTATAACCACACAGTATCAAAGGTTACTTAGCTAAGTGTGAAAGTAACGGCAAGTGCTACAGAAACATCAAGGAAACGATTCCTCGAAGCCTTCTGATGACATCCAGCACCGCATGAAAGTCATGTAGGTCCTCTCGGATAGAGGTCATGTGCTCAGGGTGCCAGAAATAAGACTCTGGAGAATAAATCTTCTTGGTACATTCTGAGGTTCGTAGAAGAGCAGTTAGAGGTTCTTGGTCATTTAATGGGAGGGAGGAGAGCCTTTCCCCGAGATCCAGCGCTGTCTACGTGCACCCCGTCTCCTGGACACAGGTGTGCACAAACAGCTCCGCTCGCTTCTCTCCAACAGAAGTTTATCGAGAACTGATAAGGCTAGTTTCATTTCAAAGGACGTGAAATGATAGCACAGACTCCACCTGCAAGATTTTTTTTTTTTTTTGAGACTGAGTCTCTCTCCATTGCCCTGGCTGGAGTGCAGTGGCCTCACGCTCACTGCCTGCAGGATCTTGCTGTCAAAGGGGAGGATAAGGCGGGGGCGGGGGCGGGGGACACAGACGATGCCAAGACGAGGCCAGGAAGGGGGGACAAAGAGTGTTCTCCGAAGGAAGGGGTGCTCAAGCAGAGGGGAGGAAGCGATGAGCGGGTGTGAGGAAGCAGGGAACGGTGTGGTGATGAAGCCGGCGGTGAGCCGAGGAAGGAAGCGGGGGCGGGGGGCAACGGAAATCGGTGCCTACTCCATTAAGTTGAGGGAGACGTGAGCACGCTCACGGGCAGAGGGGAAGGTGCCGGGGGAGGTGGGAGTGAAGGTCTCAAAGCTCCCTGCATGCGCTGGAAGATGTGCAGATCTCGCGTGCTGCTGTAGCACATTCAGATCACGCATGTCCCGTTGCTTGATGAGTATTGTTGGTGTTTTGTTTGTTTTAAAAGACGGGGTCTTGCTCTGTCACCCAGGCTGGAGTGCAGTGGTGTGATCATAGCTCACTGCAGCCTCGAACTCCTGGGCTCAAGCGATTTTCCGCAGTAGCTAGGACTACAGGCATGAGCCACCGCGCCCGGTCTGTTTGTTTTACAGTGAGAATACATTAATCTTTTATTTGCGAGATTGAAAACAGCAGCAAAAACAACCTTGTTTCCTAGAGGGGCTCAGGGCATTTTGAGCTCAGCTCAAACCTTCAAAAACCACAGCTATGGATAAACAAGATGGGATTGATCCATGCAAAGAAATATTATTCGGCCACGAAAAGGAACAAAGTACTGATACATGCTACGGCTTGGATGAACCTCAAAAACATTATGCTGAGTTAAAGATGCCAGTCTGCATTTTGCAGGATTCCATTTATAAGAAATGTTCGGAATAGGCAAATCCACAGAGACGGAAAGTAGATTGGTGATTGCCAGAGGCTGGGGGAGGGGGAGTGGGGAGTGACTGCTCAGTAGGCACAGGGTTTCCTTTTTGGGGGATGGAAATATCTTGGACCTAGTACAGGTGGTGGGTGTACAACATTGTGAATATACTAAATGCCACTGAATTGTACACTTTAAAATGGTCGTTTATGTTATGTGAATTTTACCTTAATAATTTAAAAAAACCCAAAATTATGATGGGCCCTACCCCTTGCTGAATTGTGCATCCTTCCTTCGAGGAATTATTACTCATTAGCCTTGCAACAGTGGACAAGTATGAGTGGGCTACAGTTTGCTGATTTCTAGACGGCAACCCCAGTGCTTGCTGAGCGGGTTAACCACGGGGCACAACAGGGCAGAGGTCGGTTTCCTGTTGTCTTCCTCACAGCTTGGATCATGGGACACTTCCTGGAGCCTCACTGGGCCTTGGACTTTACTCAACATGTGGCTAAAGTGCACCATGCTTTGCACGGTGACCAACTATCTGGTTTGTCAGGGACTGCGGGTTTCCCCAGAAGTGAGACTTTCAGTGCAGAAACTGGGAAAGTCCGGGCTAAATCAGGAGCTCATGGCCCTATCCTGTGCTCTGGGTAAGTGAGACCTACAGAAGTCAAGGCTACAGCCTCTCCAGTCCTGGGGACCGATCCCAGGCCCTGTGTCCCTTACGGTCAGCATAGTCAGAGACTTGCACGCGGGGGAGGGGCCGGCTCTGAAGGTCGCTGGAGCTGGTGCAGTCCTAGACTAGGGGCTGTGCCTAGTTTCTCCTTTCGGAGTGGAAATTGGAATTTCCTTTGAGGTCCACTTTGAGATGAAAGTCATGAGTGGCCCTTCAGTTACACAGATGACTGACAACAACCCAAGGATTATACCAATGGTGGTGGTGGGAGCTTGGCAGGATGCTTTTGGCCTGGGCTTAGGTGCAGTCGGTGGATGAAATTAGGTGACGCCTCAACCTGGGTGATGCAAATAGACTAATTGGAGACTAAATAGACTAAAAAGAGACTCTGAGAAGGAGTGACTGGAACTCTCTACTCTTTTGCTTTGAAGTTCAGTGTTACTGGAGCACGTCTGAGGGATTGGGGATGGGGAGAGCTTGGCTGAGGCTGATGGAATAAGGAAGTAGAGGCTGGAGTTCCCCCAAGGGCCACGCGCCTGGAGGGTCAGGGATGAGGGGAGTCTGACTATGGGTCTGCAGCATAAGTCACTTGGGAGGAGCGCTGGGCTGGGTCAGCCTGTGAGCGACATGGCCACCAACTTGCTATGGGGGCCTTCCCGAAAGTGGCAGCCAATGTACTATTCATAACAGCCCCGAAGTGGAAACAACCCAAGTATCCACCAGCGTGTGAATGGATAAACAATATGTGGTGTATTCATATCATGGCAATTATTCAGTAATTTAAAAAATGAAGTATTGATACATCTACATGGTAACATCGATGAACCTCGAAGATGTGATGCCAAGTGAAAGATGCCACTCACAAAAGGTCACATATTGCAAGATTCTCTTTACATGAAATGGACAAAATAGCCACATTCATAGAAACAGAAAGCACATTAATGGATGATACCAGGGGCTGGCAGGAGGGGCAGAGGGGAGTGACCGCTAATGGGAACAGAATGTCCAGCTCACAGATGCTCTGTTTACTTTTGGGGTCACACATTCCACCAGAACGTCCTGTGGGGTCATGCTGCTTAGCCTCTGTGTGCCCATCACCCAAGGGCTTTGTTTCTGCTTTAAGATCAGCTCTGTGTGGAGGAGTCCCTGATGCATGGGGAGGAGGGAGGGAGAGACCAGGCCAACTCAGCCAGAGGGAGGACCCAGCAGCCCCAGTGCTCTCAGCACCCGTAAGTGCCCCCTCTGACCAAATGTGGGTTTTCTGGATCACAGAGCTGGTTGTTGCCCTGGGGCTTTGGCTTCCTGTCTCTTGCCAAGCCCCTGTCTGCCACCCTGCTGGGTGAGTCAGAGCAAGTCACAGCTGAGGGCGTGGGAGGCCTAGAGACAGCCCCGCTGGTGTTCTCAGCTCTGCTTGCACTTTAGAGACACCTGGCTTATGTTTAAAGACTAGTGTCATGGAGAGTGAAACTTTCTCTCTACCCTCTGAAGTTTCAGTAATTGAGTCCATGAAATAAACCTTCAGCAGACAGATTAACAGGAGCAAAGCCATTTTAATTATGCACGTATGTGCAGGAGTCCCACAGAATCGGGCCAAATGATTGAAGTCTATACACCATTCTGAGCTACGGAGAGGAACAGGGGTTTGCAGCTTCTGAGGGGTGGTGTGGTGACGAGCTGGGCAGGGTGAGGGGAGTAAGTCACCCGAGCTAGAGTGCCATGGCCTAGCTCACAGCAACCTCAAACTCCTGGGCTCAAGCGATCCTCCTGCTTCAGCCTCCCAAGTACCTGGGACTACAGGCATACATCACCACACCTGGCTAATTTTTTCTATTTTTAGTAGAGATGGGGTCTCGCTCTTGCTCAGGCTGGTCTCGAACCCCTGACCTCAAGCGATCCTCCCACCACAGCCTCCCAGAGTGCTAGGATGAGCTACCATGCCTACCCTAGAAAGCTTTCTGTTTCAGTCAGAAATTAAATTCTGCCCCCGTTCTCTCACTGCATGATTTAACGTGGCTCTGAAAGAGCCGGCTAACAAAGTAAGAAATAAACGTGAGGTGTAATTACCAGAAATAAGGATACAAATTTATCAGTATTTGCATATTGTCTGATACTCTTTTTAGAATAGCATTTCCTAAATCTTTGTTTCAGGAATCCTTTACTTTGTTAAAATTTACTGAGGGCCCCAAAGGACTTTTGTTTATGTGGGTTTTATATCTATATCTATATCTATTTACCATATTAGAAATTAAGACTGAGAAAAAAATTTTAATATTTACTTATTCATTCAAAAAGTAACAAATCAATTACATATTAACACAAACCACATGTTTTTCATGAAAATAATTATATTTTCTAAATCAAAAATTATTTGGTGATAAAATTGCTGTTCTCTTAAAAGAGATTTAAAAAATCTCCACTTTCTGGCCTAGTGGGAGGAAGCTGGGTCCTTATGTGTTCTCTGCTCTTAGTAGGTACAACATCACACGCAATGCAGCCTCCGGAAATTTGACTGTACATTTCACGGACAGAATGAGAGTGAAAAAGGCAGATCACTTGTTGGTATTATTATGAAAATAGTTTTGATCTTGCAGACTCCCTGAAAAGATTTCTGGACCAAACTTTGAGAACTATTGCTCTGAAACGTTCGAGAGATTCAGCTAAAAGTCTTACTAGTATGAGTTAGCTTGGTAAAGTGGCTGGATAAATGATAAATGTATGAAAAGGAATCGTTTTTCCATATACCAACATCTCTGCAATGTCCAAAGCTCCACTCGGTGTCTGTGTGTACACTGTGTCACCTTTACAGAAAATCTCAAATCTCAATGACCCAGATGTCTCTTAGTTCGTGTTGCTGGGAGTTCAGGCTTTTCAAGAGATCCTTTCCCCCAGCCATTCCTTTGAAGGGCTCCTGGATAGGGAAAGAAGGGCAGATGGGCTGTGTAGGCAGAGAAGGGGGGCTCACACACGTCCTCAGAGCTGCACCTGCTGCTCTCCTGTGCCCTGTTGGCCCATCCCCCGCTGTGCTGCTCACACTGCTGCTGACTGCTCCAGGCCTCTGGGCTCTCAGACAGTTCCCACAGTTCTTTCAGCACTGCTTTGATGTTGCCGTGGCTCCTGGACACTGGGGGAAGCAGGTGGTTGAAGGAGGTTGGGCCAAGGGGTAATTAGGTAGAGATGGTTCTCATAGTCTCCAAAATCTGCCACCCTCTCTATCGTCCTGGCTCGCTCACTGGAACTCTGCGTTCATGAAGCATTTATCAACTCGGCTATGCTTTCTCTCCCTCTAGTTAAGTTCCCTTGCAGGAACTGCCATCTGAGGGTGGAGTCTGTACAGACGGGTCCCTGGTCTTCATGCAAGTCAGAAGGGTGACTGGGCTTCTGTGTCTGTGAACTCACAGAGTCCAGGTGAGCATTGTGGGGGCGATGGGAAAATTCCCCTTTCCCCTGAAAGTTCTCTGAAAGATCACAATAAAGCTGAATTATTAAGAGAAAGAGGTTTATTCACTGTGCTCACAGGCAGAGTCACAGAGTGATCACCTAGTATCCCAGTGAAGTCCAGAAATTTGTATACCCTCCTTTCAGAGAGGCAGGGGAGATGAAGGATATAGGTAATTCTGTTTAGGGGCAATAAGTAGTTGCTAGAAAGGATGAATAGATACTTGGGAGAACGCATGGATGGGGGAAACACATTAGCTTGTAAATTAATCTGAGAGACAAGAATTATATTTGAAATGATTTGGGCCAGGTCTGGTTGGATTCTTGATCTTATTTCCTGCAACATATTGAGATAACAGGAAGTGGAAGGGAAGTCAGCTGTTCCTTTTGATGAGTCCATCTGGCTTATGCAGATAGAGGGAAACCCCTTCCAAGGCCTGTTGAACTCCAAGGGCCTTTAATTCAAAATACTCTTTATACCAAAGAGTCCTATTTGGGGGTGAAATTTCCTGAGCTCCTTCAGCATACAGTGTCCTTAGCCTGTGAGTCTCATCTCATACTTGTCAAAATACTGTGATGACTCAGGTCACCACCATGAGGATGGGAGATTTTTGATAGAATGGGGGGGGGGGAATATCCCACTTACCCTAAAAGCAATAAGAAAAATTGGCAAAGCTGGAGAAAGTAGAGAAGGAGGCTGTGACAAGTAGAAGAAGGAGAATAAATAAAGAAATCACATTGAGAATGATGTGATTGTTGGGAGAAAGCAAGTGGCCCAGAGGCAGCAGGCAGTGCCCCCTTCTAGAAGGTTTTTCCCCCAGGCAGGACGAGTTGGGCTGGAGAAAGACAAGAAGGAAGCTCCTTCCTCAGGGTGCCTCCAGAAGCCCAGTGCTGATGCCCTTCCCAGTATGGAGACTGTCACTGTCATGGCACCAGTGACTTCTTTGTGTCTAAATCCAAAGGGTGTTTTTATTCTTTTCTTCCCAAAGTAGTCAACAATTTTGGTGTCATCCAAATTTACAAGAAAAAACTTGTTACCTTTGCAAACAGAAACAAAGTTATTTTTTAAAATACTATATTGCCATGTCTACCCAGGATTTTGCCTATAATACTATTTTTCAGGTGTTCCCAGATTTTGTCCTACTTATGACGGCATACTGTGGAGTCTAGTTTTGTCTCAGCCCTGGAATTCTCTCTTGTTTGAATGTTCTTCATGAAATAGAAATATTTTTACATGATTAACCGCTCATTAATTGCCCAACTTTTTAAAAAAAGCTTTAGGTAAGATTTATATGCCACTATTCAATTCAATAATTCTTAGTAACTTTACAGAGTTGTAACTATTACCACAATCTAGTTTTTGAATATTTTTCTTTTAACTCTTAAAAACACCTTAAATACAATTAGGATTAGAGAAAAAATACATGGTTATTAAAAAAAACCCCTGAAATTTGGAAGTATTTTAAAAGCACCACATGTACTCACCAGCAAATTGGTTTCACTGATCAACACCTAAATGCACATGTAAGAATAACATTTATTGGGTGTTGGGCGGGTGGAAGTGGGGAGGAGGGGATGGGTATATACAAACATAATGAGTGCGATGCGCACCATCTGGGGGATGGACATGCTTGAAGCTCTGACTTGGGGGGCAGCGGGGATAAGGGCAACATACATAACCTAAACATCTGTACCCCCATAATATGCTGAAATAAAAAAAAAAGTATTTTAAAAGTAGTGTATTTTTTCTTTCAATGGCAATAGCTTCAGCGAAGCCATTTGAACTCTTATTTTTAATGAATTAACTGCTCAATCATTTATTGAGCATCATGTGATGTTAATTTTATGTGTCAATTTTGGCTATGCTACAGTACTCAGATATTTGGTCAAACAGTATTCTAGATGCGTCACTGAAAACTTGGCCACTAGTCCATGGGCCAAATCAGAAGAATGAGGACAAGAGAAGGAAGGAAAGAGAGTTTACTTTGCAAAGGAGGAAAAATGGTAGACCTTCTTATCTCAAAATCCCAAATTTCCTGAACACAGACAGAAATCCAGAGCTTATAAAGGGAGGGTTCTCAGCTTCAGGCAATTACTGTGGTTAGCTATTCTAATCCTCCCATCTCTGCCAAAGGCAAAGCCTGTGAAATCTGCCTGCCACCCACCTGGGGGGGCTGGCCCCCCCTGGGAGTTTTAGCAAAAGACTTAATCTGCCCGAGGAATGCAAGCCAGGCTGCAGTTTCCAAAAAGAGTGGGGAAGTTTTAAAGAGACAGAAAATGTTTTTGCCCTTTTATTTTTCAGGCCATTCCCTGTTACATATTCCCCACTCTCAATATCTCCCTTCCATATTTGTGGGAGGAGGGGCGACTCCTCTGTTCCAGATGTTTCTGTGGAAGTGTTTTACGGATTGTCCCACTTTTCTGGGTGGTGGCAAGATAGCATCTGGGGAGGTCGTGAAAGTGGTCTGGTTGGGATATTGAGGAGGTAGCACTGGCACGACTTCCTGACAGAGAGAATGTGGGGCACAAGAGAGGGAGGGGTCAGGGGTGGCACAAGGTTTTTGGCCTTAGCAACTGGAAGAAAAGAGTTGCGATGTATTGTGATCGGAAAGACCGGGGAGTGGGGCTGTCTGATGTGGTTTCAAGTCAGCATCAGTATCCCTCGTTTTATAATGGAAGACTTTTTTTTTTTAAGAAAATATGTACAAAGCACAAGATTCTAGAATCTTCTAGATAATATTGCAACCATGAATAATGTTAGAAGCTGTATGTCCATCACCACTTATCCTTGCAATGTCCCTGTGGCACTGGTGCTAATGCGCCAATTTTATGTTTACTGCTGAATGCATTATGTAATACTTAGCACTTCTTGGGTTGTAGGCACAGAGAGGTGAAGTTGTTTGCCCAAGCTTGCACAGCCAGTAGAGGGCAGAGCTGGTGTTCGAATTGGGTTGCGGGACCCTGGAGCCCCTATTCCTTCAAGATGCTGTTTTGTGCCTAATTGCAAAACTGAATGTTGGGCAGTCTCAGAAAGAAATGCGTGATAAAGTTTCAAAATTATCCATCCCCATGCTCTAGGATAGTGAACTCGGTAATTTATTTTTTCTTAAGGCAGTTGAGTATTGGCTTTTTAAGTTCACAAATGGAAAAAATAAGCTTTCCCACACTGAAGAGGAAGTGTAACTAGACACTGCATGCTTTGCTTAGTCAAGGGGAAAATTTCAAAATAAAGGCATTACGCATTTGAGGAAGTGGGTCGACAAGGCCAACAGGCCAACAGAGAATCAGAGAAATATGCACTTCTTTATGATAGTTGTTTAAAGTGGAAGGAACAACACGAAAGCAGCATGCATCCTAAATTTGTACTTTGTCCGAGCTGATGAGCCTGGAACATGGTAAGACGTGCACAAGGTTGGGATGCAGGACACGCGCAGGGTCAGTCGGACCTGTGGACGCGCTTGGTCTTCTTCTTTCTCTCAACTTCCTTTCCCTGAAATGACAAACAGCAACAGAACTAGGAAGACCCAGGCTTCGGTTCGTGTATTTATTCTTGATGATTATCACCGTAAAGATGTGAGTTACAGGAAGAGGATGCCAGCTAAAGCTGGTGCAGGGCCAGTTTATAGAAGGAAGCTTTAGGGTAAAACCCCAGTTTAATTTTATAGGAAAACGAATATGCGAGGCAAATGCTTTATTTTACAAACTTCTCTCTTTAAAAAAACAAAATCAAAACTCATTTATTGTTTTCCTTTCGGTTATGATTTTAATGAAATCAAATGAACTCTTTTTGCACAGGGCAAATAGATACTTGAACTCCATAATCGTTTCCAACGAATTCTCCTAATTTCTACGCAACTGGTCACCTGGCTACAGAGCTGCTCTCTGCCCCCTGTGGGCGCTTCCTGTGTTTTTCACTCCCCTTTGCCAGTTCAGTCAAATGTGGGCACAGACCCCTACCTTCATTTTCCGAGGAGATAGCAGAGACAAGATTACAGCTTTAATGTGATGTCCCTGAAGGTTCAAGGTAGAGGAAGGGGGTCATTGGTTGATGCTGCCCCGTGGGGCCACTCTTGGGAACCATAGAAACTGGTTCAGGGCCTTGAAGGGCCTCCTGTCTGCTCCCAGCCTCCAGCCGCGCCTCCCCGCCCCCCCCCCCCCCCCCCCCCCCCCCCCCCCCCCCCCCCCCCCCCCCCCCCCCCCCCCCCCCCCCCCCCCCCCCGTCCCCCCCTCAGGGTCTTGCCTACCTCTCCAGAATCACAGTGCCCTTAGGGAAATCTTCTCACCTGGGTGGCAGGTGCTCACACATCCTGTGATCAGAGGGAGGGAGAAGCGGCCTTTTGAATCAGGCTTTTCCACTGTCTCTCAAGTCTTCATTTCCTGGCCCGAGGGTCATTGTTCCCTAAGAGGACTGAGGCTTGTTCTCATTTCTTTCAGGAGAAGCCTTAATACCCCACCCACAGGGCTCCCCTGAAACAGTCCTAGCACAGCCACACACCCGGGTGGTTCCCTCTGGGATGACTCAAAGGGTCTCCTTTAGCATGAAGTGAGGGTCTGGCCTGAATGTCCAGCTGCAGGCCTTGGTGCTGGCCTCTATCTGCAGTGACCAAATGCAAGGCCACACACTTGTTGGACCTCCCCAAGAATAAGCAATAATTTTTAGTAACAGAAAAATCTAAATACTTCTCTCAAAGAAGCAACAAAGTCAGGGGTATGCACACTTCTGGGGGTTCCTGGTGATTTTCCAGAAAGTACCAGAAACAGATGCTTTTAAGGCACAGTCTCTCCGCCTGTGAGCACCCCCCTGACCCTCGCCTTTTCCTTTTCTCTGTTGCCTTTAAAATGCTGAAACTTCCACCTTCCTCTTTGGATAAACAGTCTCAGAGTGTCTGTTTTTTCCTGGGCATGTCCTCAAAATCTTGGCTTAATAAACCTCCATTGATTGAGATTTTTGCCTCAGTCGTTTGCTTGAGTCCACAGTGCCCATCACTTAGATTAGCAATGTTAAAATCAACGTTTTAAACTTTTATGATGCCTATTGTTGGGACCAAGGGAAAACTTCCTCTTCACCCTCTGAAGTTTCACTGATGAAAGGCAGATTAATAGGAAAGCATATAAATGTATCAACATGCATGGGGAGAACCATGGAGAAAAATCCTCCTCGAAGCTCACTCTTATGGTTGGCAGAATTCAGTTCCTTGCAGTCATAGGACTGAGCACCCTGTTTCCAGCTGACTGTCCACAGTGGCTGCCTTTAGGTCCTACGGGCCACCCTCCTCCCTGGCCATGTGGCTCCCCCATCGTCAAGCCAGCAGAATCTCTGTACTTTGAAATTCTGACTTCCTCTTCTGTGAGGAGCCAGAGAAAACTCTGCTTTTAGAGGGCTCATGTGATTTAGGTCAGGGCCACCAGGATGACATCCCCATCTGGAGGTCAACTATACTAAATGATATAATCTAATCACAGGAGCAAAAGCCATCACATTGACAGTCCTGGAGATTATATGGTGTTCACACCAGGGGTGGGGATCTTGGGGATCATCTTTGAACAGCACCCAGCTTCAAGAATTATCAACCCACAGCGAACTTAGTTTCAAGTCATTGCGGAATGGTTTCCCAGGGAGCAGGCTCCAACACGGAGGTGAGCTTGCAGGAACTTTAATAGGGAGGGCTCCTAGGACCAACTCTGTGCAAGTGAGGGAAGGACGCAGGACTGGGGAGAGGCAGCTCTAGGAAATGGCCCTCAGAGCTGTCCCAATGTGGGGCAAGCCCTGATGGAGAAGATACTGGGTGTGGGCTGCCGCGGGTAGGGCTCACCATAGGCGGGCGAGGCCACGCTCCTCAATGCAGTACTTCCTGAAGATACCGACCGGCTATCTCTTGGCAACGCTTCACAGGTGGGCGAATAAGGCCTTCACTTGTGATGGGTGCATCACCGCCATGCATTGCACTGCATTTCTACCCCCACTCACTTCCCCTCGTCCATTATTACTTAAAAGTACATCCCAGATATCATATCACTTCATCTAGAAACATTTTGGCATGCATTTTTAAAAAAATACAAGGAATCATAATATCATTACCTGGCCCAAAATAAATTCATAATCCATGTTATGAAAATTGAGTTAGTGTTAAAATATTTAGTTGTCTTATAAATGTCATAACCACCCCCCTAACACACATACACAATTGAAAATAGATAAACTCTCCTTATTTTTTCTTGAGATTGTAAAAAGAAAATAAAAATCTCAGGACTATCCCCCTAATTTATGCAAAAGAGAAGGGAAAGGCCTCAGGCCCCTGTGAAGAGCTGGCCCCACAGATCATTCATCAAGGAAATTCCTTGCTTGCCTCCCATAAGCGATGACATGCAAATTATAGCTTTAGGTCTGCAGGCTACATCTAGCTCCTAAAACTAAAGTCTGTTCAATTCGGCACTAATAATAAGTTACAAGTTTATCTTTGCAGGTGCAGAACAGAGATAAGACAGGATCAGACGTTCTTCCACCTACCCAGGGACATCTACATAATTGATGGTTCCTTCACTCCCTTTTTCTCTTCTGACATTTCCTTTATCTTATGTAAAATATAGATTTTCCTGGATCTCACAAGAATGGAACCATTTTGCCTCCCTACACTCCCCCACCTTTTCTTTCCCTCTGTATGTCTTTTCATGCTGAAACTTCCAAATTCCCCTCTAGAAAAACAGCCGCGGCTTTGTCCGTGGTTTGTGTTGTTCCCAGGTAGGTCTTCAACTTTGGCTTAAGAAACTGCAATTGATCGGGATTTTTGCCTCAGTCATTTATTTTGGATCAAGAAATAGTGACCCCAAAGGGACACCTCAGAGTAGAGCCCCTTTTGGCTTGCAGCGATTTCTCCCGTCAGGGCTACAGTACCAGCCAGAGAGTTACTCTAACTGATTGTAAGTTTTGCCAAGGCTAAAAAGTGGCCCTCTTTCCCGAGGTTTCTTGATCTCCCAAAATTTTTGGTTTGAGATTCAAGGTTTATTTTGCCGGAAACTCCTCTAAGGAGATTTTCTTGCTTCCAATTAGGAAGGTGAGTTTCCTGATTCTGTTAGGTAATTAGCAAGGGAATCTGGGTCTCCCAGGGATGGAAGTGGGTGCTTTGCCTTGATGCAATTGCCCCACCTGGGAAGAAGGACAAGGGTGGGCCTCAGGTCTCCATCTTGGTCCTGCCCCACCTTGATCCTGCCCTGAGCTACTGCCATACCTGGGGGAGGAGGGAACACCCTACAAATCTGCCAATCATCACTTAGCCCACCAGCTGCAAAAGAATGCAGAGGACTCTCTAGCCCACAGGCCAAGCAGCATAAGTACCACAGAGTCTGGAAATGGACCTAGAACAAACTGCATGCGCAGTAATGCAACTCCCAACTGTCTGAAGTGGTTCCATGGTGATGTCTGAACCACGAGGGAGGGCCCACTCCAGGCACTGTAAAACAAGACTCAGACCATAACCAGCCCCTTCTGCGTCCTTCCTTTTGCCCTCCCTTTGCTGCAACAATGGGTCTGGTTGTCATCTGTGGCGAATGTATCATGCTCTGTAAACCTACATCTTGCTCTTGTTCTATAATCGTTCTCTCCTCAATAAACCTCATTTTCGTGCTTGCCTTACTTCGGTGTGTCTGGTCATTCTTCGGGCCATGAGTGCACCAAGGACCAACATTTCAGACTGAAATAATGTTGGAGACCAGGCTCAGCTTGGGCCCCGTACCCAGGTCAGGTGCCTGTCTGGGTTTTCATTTTAAAATTTGATAGCTGAAGATTAAGGTTTATTGTCAGCTGGCTGTATCTTCTCTTTATGCTTACAGATATATATGTCAACAATATATTAATTGTGCAATTGCTTCTTCTGTTTTTTGTTTTAGTTTGTCTTATATTAGGTTTGACCAACTCTTGGTCAAAACTGACAAGAACTCTAAATTATGGAAAATGAGGCCTCTAAAACTGATTAAAAGCCCCGCAGCTGCAGTACAGCAGCCGGTTAAAAGACATCAAAATATTTTACCCCTAAATATATTTCTTTGTCATATTCCTAGATGGATGCTACAGAAATAATGCTACAAAGCTGTCTTTTGTGGGGGGAAATTTACAGCTATAGAGAATGTCCATTAATATACCCAGGACTTTCTTTACTCATCCAGGAAAGATGAGTTTGATACCTTTAAAGGTTTGGAAAGAAACATTTACGACCAGTTCTCTCTGAGGACTACAAACTGTGAGAGTTTATCTACATAGCAAGGCTGCCTTTTCTTTTCTCCTTCCCAAATCTGTTTTGCTGCTTCCAAACCCCCAGTTTTAAAGAAACTTCTCTACGTCATTGAGAAGTTAAGTGACTCCCATGTATACATGTTAAAAATTAATTTAAATGTCTTTTTCTCCAATTAATCCATCTGCCTTGTGTCAGTGATTTTTCGGCGAACCTTTCTGGGGAAAAGGACCTTACTCCCTGCAATTTGAAACCACTCTTTTCTTCTGAAAAGCTGCAACAGAGAAAACCCAGAAACCTGGTTGGCCAACAAAAGGGGTAAAAGTTTCTTACCAGCCAGTCTCCTGGCCTCTCTCTCCATACAATCTGAAAGTAAAGATCACTGTTTACAAGGTTTTGACTAATAGGAGAAAAAGGATTTGTGTGACTAGTCTTGGTATTATACAAAAACTCTGGTATACTTTGGTACATTGTGATATGACTTCATACTGTTTGGTCCTTTCCTTCCTCCTCCCCAAATAGTGTTTTCATTTGTTCTGTCTTTCTGTGTTGTTCTGCCACAAAGATGGGTATCAGATAAACTTCCCACTCATCTTGTTTTATGTCCTCAAAAACTTGTCTTGTGACCGTGTTGGTCTCCACCACCTGGGGGATGTAATTTTTGGGTTAACATTATGATGGCCAGCATGAAAAATGACTGAGAACCCAAGATTTTTTTCTGTTCCAAACATGTCAAGTTCTTTATCTTAACAGTATTTGTGATAAAAAATACTTTATTTTATCTTCATAGATAAAATATCTTTATCACAAGAGTGTTTGTGATGAAAATTCCCATCAATAAGTGGCTTTTGCTATTTCAACCCGTCTTGCCTGGTTAGGGCTGGTGTAGTAGTAGGCCTCAAAAATACGAAAAGTTATTATAAAAATGCTGTTTCAAGACTCATTCCTGTCTATAGAGTAAAAAACTTATACTTTGTAAACCTTGCCCTTAATAAAAAAATCTGTACTCTGTAAGCAATGACCTTATAACTGATTGTGTAAGCCCCCCAGCTGCCTGCAGTTAAAATTTACTGTACTTGCCTCACCCAAGATAGAATGCTCTCGGCCTTAACGGATGCTATCTGCTTCTGTAACCTTGCTTGCTCAAAGGTTGTAATCAGTCCCGAGGCCAGGCAGGTGGTCTGAGGCAGGTCCCAGACCCCTCGGCTATGGAATGTATGATGTAATTATTTTTGTTCCACTACGTCGTGTTTAATGTCACGTAGTCCCCCCCAAATTAGTATAAAGTCTTCTCACCTTTTCGGCTCGGGGCTGCTCTCTGTGCTGCTGCCTCTCAGCGGTGCAGAGGGTAGTCGCTGGCCAGCTAATTAAGACTCACAATTTGGCTCAATTCGGTCTCTCAGTGGTCACTTCTCGCACTCTGTACCATAACACTGGGAAAGTCCAGTCCTAGGAGGACCTGCCCCGTGTCACGGAGTAACGGATATGTGACTGGCAGCACCCCCAGAAATTTTGGGTTAACACTGTGCATCCTCACCTGTGTGTGGCAGCAAGAGTCTTTTGTTTTCTTAGTCTATTTCTGCAAAATGAGGGGATCTTTGGGATTGCTGCTCCTCTAAAGAGGCTGTTTGGATTAAGTTTCTTTGAAATAAATACAACATTAAAAATGGATGGCCAAAAGATAGATCCTTTAAATTAGAAATACTCCTAATTTTTTTAAGATTAGGTTTTAGAGATCTCTTATTCTAAACAATAGCCTGATTTATATTTATGGGAAGATCAATTTTTTTTTTTTTGAGGAGAAGAAAAGAGAAGTTTATCAATTTGCTGGCGAATGAGGTTGGCACACTCCTGTCAAAGCACCAATGTCTTCCTCTGAGCAGAAGCACATTTTTACCCCTCTTCAGGCCATTCTCTCTGTTACATATTCCGCACTGTCAGTTTTACTCTTCCGTATCTGTGGGAGGAGGGGCGACACAGTCATTGAGCTGCTTCCTGATGAATTGGGGCTATTACAGATTATAAGGTGAAAAAGGGCATAAGAAAAACTACAACCATGAGGACTGACAAAGTGAAATGGACTGTCACCTTGCACACAATGTCTGATGCAGGACAGGGTTAGAAAAGAAACATGGGGCCTCTGAGTGCAGAGCTACCAGTTGTACCCAGTAGGTGAGCCGAGAGACCACCTTCTGCAAATTCAGAAATCATGTACAGAAATACTTGCACCAAACGAGGTTTAGAATAACAGACCCAGCAGCAAGACAGATCAGCAGAAGAGACAATAGCCCCAGGAAATCCTCACCTGAGGAGTTGTCCCTCTATCCTATAGACCAGCAGTCCCCAACCTTTTTGGCAGCAGGGACTGGTTTCAGGGAAGACAATTTTTGCACGGACTGGGGTAGGGGGGGCGGCAGAGCTCAGGCAGTGACGCAAGGCCTGGTTCCTAACAGGCCACGGACCGGTACCAGGCTGCGGCCTGGGGGTTGGGGACCGCAGCTATAGACAGAACCAAAAAAGATTAGTGAAAATACCAACATTTTCATTGTTTTCCTTTGTTCAAAACAGATACTTTAGATCACCTAAGGCTGGCCCTTCCACTGGGCGCTACACCTCTTTATGTTGGTAGATGGATCCAAAGTTTCACTTCTGACCATTTTAACGAGGTGTGAGTTGCTAGATGCACTTCTTAGGGTCCCTTCCGCTTCTTTGTTTCCAACTGGGGCAGGGACCTGAAAGAGGCAAACTCATGTGTGGTGGTTGCACCTGACCCACTCGTTTGACGTATTGCATTACTCTATTCTCTGTTACTAATGGTTATATTACCATACTTACCTTAGGATGCAAGGAAGAAGGGTCTCTCATAAACTATTTTTTTAGAGGCTTAAGTCTGTTTCTAAAGGGCTACTCTTATCCAGAGGAGGGCAAGCGGCAATATCTTATCCCACTTTAGATGGGTTTCCTGCATCAATTCCAGGATGCATACAATTTCTTTTTTTTTTTTCTTTTTTTTTTTTGAG
>RJWJ010001363.1:103865-128095 GCA_004363605.1 Indri indri | reverse complement strand
GAAGTTCTGTTGCTTTCTTCCTTTTATGCCTTTTCCCCTCGAGAACTCTGGATTTATTATAAAAATTAAGTAAAAATAATAATTAATATTGGCTGAGTTTTTTTCTCCCTAAGCAAACTGGGACCCCATTTTCAGCAGATCCAGGTGGGCCTTGAGAAATGGCTCCCCCGTGTTAAAGCAAGCCCCGTCCTGCTGGAGCTCTTTTTCAGTAAGCGTGACCCTCTTGAGACAGGGAAAACTTCTCATCCAGAACCTCTGAACTCAAAGTGCCAAAACTAAAAACCTGCCCCAGGCAAAGTGTGCCTGTCAAGATTGAGGTTTCTATGGTAACAACTTTCTACATTCTGACCCCGAAGCCAAACTCATCGATTCCTATTTCATCACTTAAAAATACACGTACACATGAAAGGAGCACTTTAGGAATAGGCTGACCTTAAGGGAAATAAAGCCTCAAGAACTTCTAGTAATTATTCAGAAGATCTCAAAATTCCACTTAAAATTCTAATTCAGTTCAATGAATCAACTTATATCGAAAAATATATTTTAAAATGGAAGGGACGTTAGGAGTCTCAGCCCAAACATCGCTCTGGTGTTTTTCCAGCTAAATGTTGGCCTGAGACTCTCATTACTTACCTCTCCTGTGTGTGGGAGAGAATGTCGTTCTTTGATGCAGCATTGGTCCAATTATCCTACGCTAAGCGTGTCTAGATTTCACTTACTCACTATCATTTTCCTTTGTATTCAAGGAAAACGCTGCTGATCGCTGTTATTTTCTTGTATAACCCCCTGTTCTGGCTCAAACTGTACTAATGAGGGACCAGAATTTACTGCCTTGTTGGATGGCAGAGCCTGCTGTGCTTTGGATATTTCCTTTCACTGGAAATAACAATGAGAATGTGTCAATCAGCTGGTATCCCCCACCAATGGCATCTCGCTATAACCTCTCCTTTTTTATTTTTAGCTATAATGTGACAGGTGAATACCATCCATCTATTCCAATGTTGCTCCCCTTATTGAAGCCTTTAGGGGAATTTAGAGCTGGTGAAAGTTGCTAGTGACAGAGAGGGCCATAGCTAACATGGTAGAGCTGCTCACAGTGTTAGAACAGGCCTAAAAAGTCCTGGCTGGCAGATCTCCCCCACCCCTCTTCTGCACTTGAGGCAGGAGGAAGACCTTCAAGCTCTGTAGCTACGCTGTCCAAAGAACATGTTTTTCCATAGAAAACTCTGCTGTGGCCAAAGGAAAAAGGGGGTGGAGACCTGGCAGGGAGCAGGGGAACGGTGTGATGTCCTGGTCCTAGTGGCCAGACAGGCCTGCTTAGAGTCACCTGTAGCTGTGTAGTCTTCAACAGATCACTTAAACCCTCAGACCTCAGTTTCTTCATTTGTAAAATGGGAATAACAGAATCCATCTTGCAAGCATAACAGGGACACTTTTCTGCAAATAGCAAATGTATACATTGTTTGGTAAACATTTTAATAAAGTCTAACATATATATATATAAAGCACACAAATTACAAACTCCCTGATCAAGAAACAATGTAACCAGCACCCCACATCTTCCCAAGAACAAACATCCTGACACCTAAAGCCATAGACTAGTTTCACCTGATTTGGAACTTGGTATAAACAAAATCATGCAATGTGTACTCCTGTGTCTGACTCTTTTCACTCGGCATGATACTTCTCTGAGAAATATCCACGGGGTTGTGAGAGGCAATAGACTGTTCCTATTCATTATTGCATACTATTCCATTGCATGAATATACCACAGGGGTTTCTTCAATCCATTTAAATAATGTTCCCTTGTAGTCTACTTTCTCCAAGGCCAAGCCATGTGGCTTTTTGTAAATAAGAGCTTCATGAAGATATAATTCACATGACATACAATTCATCCATCCATTTAAAGTATACAATTCAATGGCTTTTAGTATCTTCACAGAATTGTGCAACAATTACCACAATTTTAGAACATTTTTACGACCTATACCCTTTAGCACTCACTTCCCAGTCCCCAGCCACCCTCTTCTAGCTCCGGGTAACCACCAATCTACTTCCTGTGTCTAGATATGGGCCTATTCTGGACGTTGCACCTTGTGGCTTTACAACACAGAGAAGATGGCAGGTATTAATGTATTAATGTGAGTGCATTTGCAACCCTGATATAAAAGATGTTTTAGGAATTAAAGTGTTAAAAACACCTGACACATAGGGACTCAACAAAAGGTAGGTGTTACTATTAGTGTAATTATTTCACCATCCTCATCATTGTTATGACTATAATAACTCACACAACCCAAAGCAATTCTGTTCTCCCAGGCACATTAGAAGAGCACCTGGCGACATAGTCTTCAGAGAGCCTGTGTGTGCTCCCTGTATAGGAGCAATTAATGACAGCTGTGCTGACCCCACAGCTCACCCCTAGGCCCCACCTTCACCATCCCCCTTTCTGCCTCTGCCTTTCTTCACTCATTCCAACTAACTCCTCAGCCCAAAGCATCGTGGCTGTTTCTTCTGGGAAATGTGGTAGCCTACAGCTAGACCACTGGGTTGAAGAACCCAGAGGGCCCCCAAGAAAAGGCAGCCAGATGGAAATGTTCTTTCCAAAAGTGTGTGTTTGTGTGTGTATGTGTGTGTTCATGAATATGATCACAAAGGCTTCCAGAATATCTGCAAGTGAAGAAAAAATGATGGTTAACTTACTTTTGAGCATCGATGATAGGCGAAACCCAGAAAATCTTGAATCACCCACAGCTAAAATGAGCGTACTACACACCCTTGCTTAAGCAAGTCATCACACACATGCCATGATTGTCACTACCTCCTCCTCACTTCGCCACCGAGCCTGATGGGTTTGCATTCCAACTCCTTTTCTTTTGCCTGGACTTCAAAGGTCACTACGTTTGTATTCTCTGCCCCACAGCACCACCAACTTTTGCTGGGATGCAATATTATTCACAATGGTAGATCTAAAATCTAATCTATTGTTTATAACCCTTGTTAAGCCACTTACACTCCTGTGCCTATGGTTGACGGTGTTCAGGATTTTCCACTACAATCCCAATTTTGAATCTCTCTTCCATTGTTCCTGTAAATTCACTTATAATTTTTCACACTGTGTGTCCCAATTATGGGTTCTGAAAAAAGAGGCTAGAGGAATTTCCCAATATCTTACATACAAAGAGAAGGGGAATATTTATGGAAGGATTTCCAACACCTCATAACAGTTTCCTACTATTCCCTAGGGTGGGTGTTTAAAAGCCCATTTTGTGAACCCAGGTGGTCAGAAAAATCAAACCAAGTGAGAGTATCTAATGTACTGAGCTGTTACACTGGAGTAGATTGAGTTACTTGGTGCTTTTTCTTTAGCCACAGACAGAGCCAGCTCAACAGGCCATAGGCATCATTGTCCCTTGGTGGCCCCTCTGTAAGTAGTGGACTCTTGCTCCATCTCACTCTTCTCCATCAAATGGGACTAATGAGGGTATTATAAGACATAATTGCTGTTTATAGACAGCCTTGGCATCTGGATGAAAGGCATTAGCACCAGGTAAAGCTTGTCCAAGGCAAGTTAAAGCTTTGATTGGTGGAACCGAAGGAAGAAAAATATACTCCATTTCACCTGAGAATGATCCTTCTTGGTGGGAGAAGCAAGGTTCGACTTTACATGGGACTGGTGGAGATTTTTTGTTCTCTTTTGAAAGGTGTTCACAATCCTTGAATTTCACTCTAGGCTCGAGGTTAGAGGAAGTTCTCAAACACAAAGGGAAATCTAACTCATTAGAACCATGGGGCATATAAATCATTCCTCCCACATAGCCGACCACATAGTAAGTGCTTAGCAAAGATTTACTACATGGCCAAATAAATTACTTTATTTGCTCAAATCTGCCCTAACATCCATGAAAATAGGTTCCAAGAACTAGATTGTCATAACAGTTTCAAATCACAAAAAGATGAAGAATACAATGAAATACACTACATAATCATTTTGAGTTAGAGACAATACTCCACTAAGAGCAATTTAGAGCCTCAGTCCTAGTACTTTGGGAGGCCAAGGCAGGAGGATCACTTGAGCCCAGGAGTTCAAGGCCAGCTTGAGTGAAAGCAAGAACCCGTCTCTACCAAAAATAGAAAAATCAGCTGGGCGTGCTGGCGCATGCGTGTAGTCCCAGCTACTTTGGAGGCTGAGGCAGGAGGATCACTTGAGCCCAGGAGTTTGAGGTTGCAGTGAGCTATGATGATGCCACTACACTCTAGCCCTGGTGACAAAGCAAGACTCTGTGTCAAAAAAAAAAAAAAAAAAAAAAGAGTAACTTAGAGGACCCCTCACATATTCCTATAGGCTGAAGGCTATGCATGCAAACAACAGCAAACTTGAAATACATAGTTCAAGTTAGTTGTATTATGTGAGTCTACACAGAGAGAAGCTGTAAAGTTATGTGACAGATTTTTAAACAAATACATCAGAACTTACACATCCTCGTGAATACAAAGCTCAGGAGCCTACATCTTTATTCCAACAGTGATACCATTGCTCAAAGCATTTTAAAACTCCTTTTTAGAAAGTCTACGCAGAGCCTGAGTCTTACTCTTTTTAATGTCTGTTATAGTGGCAAATCTTCATAGTTGGGGGGTAAATTTGATTCTTGTAGATAGCTCAAGGGTATTAGTCACAGCTCAGTGATTAAGTATTGTAGGTTATGAACCTAAAGAGAAATATGATACAATGTGATGAGAATTAACTTTCTTACATGGTTTTTACACTGGCTCTAAAAGCAAATCCAAAGAAGCAGTTCCAGAAATGGTTCTTTGAGGGTTGACTTAGTAAACCTATCCACTCCCACAGAGTGGCCAAAATGAACAAGAAGAACATATCATAAGCATCATCGTACATAACACCTGTGCCTTAGAATTTAGCATTCACAATGTGCTTTAGCAAACAGAACCTCATTTGCCTTCGGATCTGCCCCATCTCAGATCTGATTACAGACCCATGGTTCGTATAGGCCCAAAAGGCATCTACAACACATGAGACAGTTTTTCTGTAGAACTCTACAATTAATAAAATACATTTTAAATGCTTAATAGTGAAAATGTATCAATAGTCCTCCATTTTTATAAGTCGATCAGTTAAATGAGTTTCCCCAAGTCCACAAGGGCCTCAAGATAAAGATTGCTATTTGGAGGTCAAGGTGCCAAGTCCACATCAGGAACAGAGACGTGATCTTCCAACTAGGGGATGCTGTGGTGGGTGAAACCTCCTTATCATATTCAAAGACTAAACTAACAGAGGAAAAGGGCAAAACAGGAAGTTAAAGGACCACAAGAAATGTGAGACCATAATTCCAATTTAAATATTTTTGTTATTATCCTTAGAGTCGTCATTTCTTAACATTTTTTACTACCAATCCATTTCACCCAGACAAAATCCTGGCATCAGAATATCTACAACCTACAAGACACCTGTAAGCAACTAGAAGAATTTCTAGGCCATCAATACTCCCCTAAGCCAATTCTGAAAAGTATTGGAAGTGAGGATTTAAGTAGTGTTTTCTGGTAGCACAGGGTAGAGTGGTGCGCGTGGGAAGGAGTCTACACCACTGGGTTAGTATTGTCTTGCAGAGACAATTCATTCCCCAGCGATTGTCAAAAATACATACCAAAGATCACACTCATAGCTCTTTGTGCCTGTAGCTGTTTGTGCATGGAGTTCAAATGGTGTCCATTTATTTACTGTGGGTGGTAGGGTATAAATGTCTTTTAACTGTCCCAGCTTGCCTGGAACTGTCCTGGTTTTAGCACTGGAGGCTCCAAATCCCAGGAAACTCCTCAGTTCTAGGCAAACCAGAACAAACCATTGGTCAGAGAATAGGGGTGCTCACCTAAGGCCACAGGATGTATTACAGCTGCCCATCGGGGATGGTCGCCAGTTCTCCCGACATCATCTATTAGGTCATCTTGTCTGTTTGGCTGGAGCTCGCCTCCAAGAACTAACTTTCCCAAGCTCATGACCCAACATGGTAAGAGAAGAAAATGATGACAAGCTCCAGGCCCCAACCTCAGCGTGATGCCTGGGCCATGCCACATGGCCCTCCTGGCCTCAGAGCTTTTGTGTGCAAGTGAGGGGCTGGACCACATCAATGTTTTCAAACTCCAGGCAACGGTTTGATTTTCATGGGTCAGGAATTCAATTTAGTGGATTGCAAACAGCATTTTCAACTAATAGAATAAAACAAGTAGAAAATGTCAGAGGATGTTGCACGTGGCAAGGAAGTACTGTTTGTAAAACACATTTCAGTTGCATAAATACCTCCATGTGTACTGGGTCTCCGTGTAAAGTCTATTGCTTAGCGTGGTTTACAGTCAAACATTTAAAGTCCACATATTGAATACTCTCCAAGTTTCCTGCCAGCTCTAGAATTTTATAATCCTACAGAAGTCATTTTAATAATCTTTCCCTCGTGTTGTGAGAGTTGGTGAGTAGACAGCGTGGCATAGGCTCCCATAGCAGTTCACTTCTATGTGAAAGAAGCGCCTGGTGCCTCTTTCATTGGGCATTGGGTTATAACTATTTTCGTAAATGTTTTTTCTCTTTCATTGTCATAAAAAACCCTAGAGGAAAAGTTACCTTCACCAATTTACATTGCCCAGCACCAGGTCTTATATTTAGTTCACTGTCAGTAAATGTTTCTTATACTCTAACATACTCACAAGAACACACTCCAATGTGATCATTGATGCCATCTTCCAGCTCTGGCAAAACCAGAAGTACCAGGGATGCGTGGTTGTCCCAGCCAGCAAAAAAAAAAAAAAAAAAAAAAAAGCCTCTTGAATACTCTTGCCTTTCAGCTGGACAAAACTCAGAGAGCCTAGTAAATGCCACAAGGATGTGAGCCGCAGC
Source organism: Indri indri (assembly GCA_004363605.1). Classification (NCBI taxonomy): domain Eukaryota; kingdom Metazoa; phylum Chordata; class Mammalia; order Primates; family Indriidae; genus Indri; species Indri indri. The sequence continues at coordinate 121,191 of RJWJ010001363.1, read as the reverse complement.
CACTGCAGATGGAAATTTTGACCCTGTGGTGGGATGCTGGTTTCAGGGACAGTTTGAGTCAACTGCTGGAGAGGTGAACACACTAGCAAGGGAAACGCAAAGGAGAAAAAAGAAGGCAAAGTACACACTAACTACAAGTCAGCAATGACTTCTAGAAGCATGAAATCTGACAGGCACTGCCTGCATATTGCTAAGGAAAAGAACAGGAAGAATAATTTCATGGAATGTCACAATAGCCCAGTATAGAAAGAATGAAGTTCAACAATATTTACATCAGGAATCACAATTAGGAACTCCTTCTGTCTCCGCCCCCCCCCCCCACCCCACACACGCACACGCAAACGCACTTGTGCAGGGATTTCCATATCATCAGGACTTCGAGTAAAAATTTCAGCAACCTGAAAGAAAAGTATCATTTCCTCTTCAATCACATTTCTTTTCACAGGTAAGTGTGAAGTTTGCTACAAGATGGGAATGGGGAAGGTATGGCTCCCAGCCTTTAAAATATTAGGAAGTAACATTGCCTTTCCAAAATATAAGAACAGATCAGAAATAAAAACTTAACATTTCACAAGCCTAAACATGAGGCCACATCAGGAACACAGCTGGTCATGGGATGGGCTCTTCCCCAGATGAGGAGCCTGGGCCCTGGGGCCACAGCCCACACAGGTGAGAGAATTCTGTCCCGGTAAGAAAAATAGCATGACATGGAGTGCGCTGACCGGTGGGCGGCTGTCCAGGTAGGTGAGGAGGGACATGGGGTGCAGAGGCAGGTAGCGGAGCTGTTCTAGCCAGGACTTGTTGACTTGGAAAAACGAGGTTTATGGAAAGGACACACGTGCTGGGAATCCCAGTCTAAGCTGAGCGGCAGGACCTCAGGAAGGGTAGAACTGATGCAGTGGAGAACTGGCCATTCTGTTTTCTGCTATCTGTACTTTTTATTATGTTCCTTAAAAACTAGTTGTTACAGGAACTTAATTTATACCAACTATATAAAAAATCCAACAAATCTACAAAACTGGCACCTAAGTTCTCCACGGTCTTCCAGCACCCATCACTAGACTCTAAATTCCCAAATCCCCAAGAAAGGAACCAGTTCCTCTCTCCCAGCAACACACACCTCCAGCCTGCCCGGGACGGGATGTCTTTGGGTCAGCCTTATCCCAGCAGATGTGGCTGGGGAGAGGCACCAGCATGGCTGCTTAGGCAGTGGGGCCGAGGGCAGGCAAGTGACCCCTGCAGCTTCTGGAAGTCCGAAGGCAGGGCTGGTATGGGACCCAAGTCCTGAGGGCATCCTGGCAGTCCGATTCCAGAGGAACAAAGAGACAGATACCAGCACGGATTCTGGCACAGGGGAACAATACAGGTGCCCAGTGAGTAAAACTGGGGCACGAGAGGAAGGCTTAATTACAGGAAAAAGATAGCAGGCACTGAATGTGGGGCACGAAGTAGGGGCGGGCTGGACACACAGCTGAACAATTGCCTCTCTTGCCGAGACCCAGCACAGAGTCCTACACGTGGTCGGAAATCAATAAAGATTGTCTGGCTGTTTAATTAATTAACTCAGCAGCTTATTCAGCTAAACCAGGTCTGCTGAGTCTTTAAAGAAACTGTGGATCACCGTGTGCTAAGGCAGCGCCACAGCCCTCCTGCATCGGAATCACCTGGGGAGCTTGTTTAAAATGCAGATACCACGGCTCTGAAAGAGACTTACTACATCCTAACCTCTGAGGGCTGGGGCCCAGGAATCAGCACCGCACTGTGGGCCATGTGGCTATAGATGTGGGCCACCTTGTTCTGTGGGGGAAGTTGTTCTGTATTGGATTCTGTGTGCCCTGAACTTCAGGTTAAAATTAATTTTTCCCCAATTGAACACAATGGAGGCAATGAGTACCTGTATGAACATATCTCATGTGGTCTGCCCCACTGCTCAGGCAGATGCGGTGCATGGGTGGAGGTTATCTCACTCCCTGTCTCCACACTGGACCGGTTTTCCCAGACTCTGTTTTTGCCCACGGGCCCAGCTGCAGGGCCAGGCAGCCCCAGTTTCTGGTGCAATCCCAATGGCAGGATCTCTGCCCCACCCTCTGCTCACTGTGCTGATAATTAGGTCATCCTTTCCAGACCTGACACCCTGGCCCAACCATCCCTACTCCTAATTGTTCCCAGAAGGTGTCCCTGAGCTGGAGTGCCAAAGGTGAGCCCCGAGGTCCACAACTTCTCACCTGCCCCTGCCTTACTGGCCCCATCTACAGGAATGGGCAATTGCCTTCTCTTCCCTTACTAGAGTCTTTCCCCATTCAGAAACAAGTATTTAATGAACACCCCTGTGTATACACCAGATACTGGGTTACCAAATTGAGAGAGAGTCTTCGATTCCCAGGGGGTCTCCATTTCTCCATAAGACTGTCAGTTTGGTTTGCTTTTTTTTAATTTTCTGTTTTTATTTTGATGGTAATCTTTCTTTAAAAAAATGATAGTCTGCAATAAAATTTAGATTTAGATTTAGATTCATAAATACATACTCACCACTTGAAGGCCAAATGATACCATATGATAATGAACAATGAAGGGTCCAAAATAATTTGAATAGATCTAAGTCTTTAGAATGCCCAGTGTTTTGGTATCTAAACTCAAAGGAACCTTGTAGCAATAAGAACCACATTCTCATTGTGTCCGTTTTTGAACGAGCCATCTTGTAAAATCTTTTTTTTCTTGAGACGGAGTCTCGCTCTGTCATCTGGGCTAGAGTGCCGTGGTATTATCCTAGCTCGCTGCAGCCTCAAACTCCTGGGCTCAAGTGATCCTTCTGCCTCAGTCTCCCAGGCAGCTGGGACTACAGGCACGCACCACCAGGCCAAGCTAACTTTTTTCTATTTTTAGTAGAGGCTGGTCTTGTTTCTATTCTTAGTAGAGACAGGGTCTCGCTCCTGTTCAAGCTGGTCTCCAACTCCTGACCTCAAGCAATACTCCCACCTCGGCCTCCCAGAGTGCTAGGATTCAAGTGTGAGCCACTGCAACCAGCCTAAAAGCTTATTTATTATGAATGTAGCAGTAAAGGAACAATGAAGAACTTTTCTGTTCCTAGTTCTAATTATGCAATTACACACTCGGTGAGGCCAGGTTTCCAGGATGCAGCAATGCTAACCTTACTTTTGAGTGAACAAGACAGTTCCACAGAGTTATCAAGTGGCATTTCATTAAAATCAGCATTTCGGGAATGCCTAAGGGCAGAGGTTTTAATTAACTATGAGGTCTGACTATTTTGAACCAGTAACACGTTCAAAATAAGACCAGGCTAACGGGTATTCTCTGCATTAGCGTTGAACCCAAAAACCAAAGACAGGAAATACAGAACTAAACCTGAGACCATATCTTCCTACTGTTAAACCCAACATGACTGATTAGTTTCAGGACAATGGCATCATCTGTCATATTAAATTAATGTTGCTTACTTGAGCAATATTGGTTTTGCAGTTGTGTTTGGGCTTCATTCCTACGTTGGCTTTGTTTTGATGACAATGTAACAGCTCGCACTTATTGAGTGCTTGCTACATGCCAGGCACTGGGTTAAGCATTTTTCATGTATTACCTATTTAATCCTCACAACAACCCTATGACATAGATACTGTTACCTGCCTCTTACCAGTAAGTAAACTGAGGCACAGAGAGATTAACCTGCCTGAGGTTACACACCAACTGAGTGATAGGTCTAGGATTTGAACCCAAGCAGGTCATGATCCAGAACCTGTATTTTTTTTTTTTTTTTTTTTGAGACAGAGTCTCACTCTGTTGCCCGGGCTAGAGTGCCATGGCTTCAGCCTAGCTCACAGCAACCTCAAACTCCTGGGCTCAAGCGATCCTCCTGCCTCAGCCTCCCAAGTATCTGGGACTACAGGCATGCACCACCATGCCCGGCTAATTTTTTCTATATATATATTTTTAGTTGTCCAGATAATTTCTTTCTATTTTTAGTAGGACTGGGTCTCGCTCTTGCTCAGACTGGTCTCGAACTCCTGACCTTGAATGATCCACCCGCCTCGGCCTCCCAGTATGCTAGGATTACAGGCGTGAGCCACCGCGCCCGGCCCAAAACCTGTATTCTTAACACACGCTATACTCTTTCGTCATTATATATATAGCTCTATGAAGTTATGTAATACCATGTGCAGCAGTTTATAACTTTGTATTTTTACATATTTAAGTAGTTACTATAAAAACCATTTAATCCAATATTTAGCTTGTGAGAATTTCTTTTCTGATAACAAAAAAAAAGTCTATATATTATTTATATTATTCAAGTGAAAGAAATGCTGGTTTAGTACAGTTTCCGCTCAAAGTAACTGGGACCCACTCTAAATCCCAGTGGTGACACACAGGAGGAAGGGGCTCCGATACCTGGTGTGGCTCTGCAAGGCCCCCGATCCTCTGCTCACACCCCAGCACCCCCTCCTCACTAGGCAAGTCCCGCTGTGTAAGGACCAAGAGCCCTGAACTCATTTCTGCTTGCTGAGGCCCTGAACATTCCCAGTGCCTAGATTTCCTGTGAAGTGTCCTGCCTGCTGTTAGGTCAGCTCTCCTGGTAGGAATGAACGAAAGCTGAGGGCACAGCTGACACGGCCTTCTTCGAACCAATCTATTGTTCATCCCACCCACCCTTACCCCTAGCCCCTGCCTACTGCAGGGCAGGCGAGTCCCCCGCCACACACACACACACAGCTGACAGCTGACTGTGGGGTCTCGATCAGGAACAACTTCCTCATCCTCCTTCTCTCCCTCCTCCCTGCCAGACTCATGCCGCTGGGGTCCAGAGGCTTCTCCTTTAGCTCAGTCCCAGCCTCAACAGCATATGTGATCACACTGCCAACTGCCTGGCACCAACTCCAGTTCACCGGACCAGTACCACAGAAGCGAATTACACTGTTATGGCCCCATTTCAAGGGAGTCAGTAGGACGCGAGCAATAAATGCTTCTGTTCTGCTGGAGGACCCATGAATTACAGTCCTCCTTTACAATCACAGAAGATAATTACAAGTTAATGGAACTGCAGTGGGACTGATTTTTGTTGTGACTTGGGAATTATAAAATTATAGAGCTGAAATGATCCTCAAAGTTAGATCATTCAGTTTCAAGTTGCATCACTTGTTTACAAACGCAAGCACTTTGACTGGTAGCCATTGTTTCAACACTAAAAGTTGAACCTCCATAATCTCAATGGTCTTGGGTAGAGTACTGTCCACTGTCCGGTCTCCAACTTCTTGAGTGATGAGAGTGGTTACAGTAGCAGCCAAGTGGCTTCTGGGTCCCTGGGTCACAGCTATGTTATTGTGCTCTCGAAGTCAGTCCTGTGATGTAGAAGTCGACCTGCGATGGTCTACTAGTGCTGTACCTTCCCAGTGGTGGTGCCGAGGCAGCTCCCCGCAGGCCAGTGTAGAAGTGTGTTCCAGGAGCCATTTCTCAGCCAGGAACCTGCTTCTCTAGCCTATCATTGGTTTTTATCTTCCCAGGTCCATGTATCAATTCCTTTTCTGCTTAGAGTACACATAAATTCCTATTTAAGAGCTTTGGCTGATATGTTTGCATTGGTTATGTAACAACCACCTTGGGAAGGAAGGATTAATATCCCGTTTTCACAGTCTGAGGAAACTGAGGCAAAATGAGGTTAATAAGGCTCTCCCAGGTCCTATTTATAATAGCAAGTGTCAGAGCTGGTTTCTAACTCAATCCAGCTCCACAGGCCACATTCCGAAGGCTGCTCCGACACTGTCTTCGTCTGTGTGGGCTGCTATGACATACACCGTAGACTAGGTGGCTTAAATAAATAAATAAATAACTTTAATCGTTACATTTGTTGTTATTCTTTTTTCACTGGAAAAGGAATAAATGCATATGATAAAAGTAAAATCTATACACAGACTAAATTATCTCAGATCCCCAGACCTCTGGCTTTCATCGAGAAGCAAACACTAATAGTGTATTCTGTGTCCTTCTAGAATTTTTCTTTGTATATATATGCATGTTTACATGTACATGTCCTTTTTATTGTTTCTGGCAATGAGAACACACCCTATATTGCACCTGCCATTTGTACTTGACCTCAGCTCTCAGATTGATTCATCTTTGCATATATAATCTAATTCATTATTTTTTAAAGAGCTGCCTAGTTTTCTTCTACACAAAAGTGCTACAATTTATTTAACCATTTCCCTATTGAGAGACATTTTCATAGTTTCTAGGGTTTTTTTCATATTACAAATAATATAACCACATTTTTCGATAGATTCAGGGCAATCAAAAGTCTTAAATTTACTGAACAGTCTTAGATTAACGTAAACAATTATTTTTAATCAAGTAATTTGTAGAGATGCCAAAAAGGCATTTGACAAAACTTAATATTTTATTCCTAATTTTTAAAAATCTCAGTAAGGAAAAAAATTTTTTTTAATTTTTATACTTAATAGGGAAATAATGGAAGCTTTCCCATTAGAGGCAAGAAAAAGACAAGGACAGGCACTCTCCCCATTATTGGTTAGTGTTGCTCTAGAATGGCCAGCCAATGCAAAAGAAAGAAACAGGGGTATTAAGATTGGAAATAATGAGGTAAAATTATCCTGATCTGCTGATGGTATATTATATAACTTGAAAAACACACAAACAAAATTAACAGAAAAGCTTTTAGAAACAATGAGAACGTTCAGTAAAATGGCTCTTGTATGCTCTTGGTGAATGGTCAACTGGTACAACCCCTCCAGGGCAATTTGGACTAGCTATCAAAGTGCACTGAGCCAGTAACCTCACTTCTAGAGATTTGTCCTTCAGATATACTGTCCCACGAGTTCAGAGACACAGGTTCAGGTATGTGTTATATATGTGTACATGGATCTGTTCATTAAAGCCTTTTTTTAATAATAGCAAAAAGGCTGAAAACACCTGGTTTTTTAAAGGGATGCTTATGTATGTATGAGCTAATATATGATATGCACATAAAATATTTTTCAAAGAATAGCCAAGAAACTGAGATTAGTGAGTGTCTCTAAGCAACAAAACCTAGGAAGGATGAGAAGGAACTCTATTTTTCAACATATGCCTTTTACACATTTGCGACGTGTCCCCAAAATGCACACCCTCAAATGCACGCCCCCAAAATGCATGCCTAAAAATGTGATTTATTTTTTGTACCACGGGTTAAGCCTTTTCTAATAGATAAATTTAATTTCATAAAATCCTTGATCAAACCAGGTTGATGGATTTGAAATGGTATAACCACGTCTACCCATCAACTAACTTTACAGGTCAGTGTTTTTCAAATCCTGTGGCCAGGTACCGATTCACATCACTGAGCAAGGTGCTGGGCACATGACCCAAGACCAAGCTCACTTTTCTGAAGTTCTTCAGGGACCCAGTCAAACAGAGTGACTCTGACCCAAAGAGCATGGGCCAGACCAGGCCAGCAGGAGGGAGAGAGGGAACCTCATCTTGTGGCTGTTTGGCCTGCTCTATCTGGCTCCTCTGGTCACTGTGACTACTGTCAGTGACAACACAGTTCCACTCTAAACCTCTTTCATTTCGTGTGTCCTCCTCTGATGTCCACTTCTAACATAGGGAGGGGAGGTTGGGCAATTCTAGTGGGCAGGAGGATGAAAAGAAAGAAGGGCACATGGTGTTAGCAACAGAAAATTCTACGTCTAATGACAATAACATTTTACCTTAAAATTATCTGACACTAAACCATGTTGATCAGTTCCCAAATCGGAGTCCACTAACAGAGGCAAGGCTGCTGCACTTGAATCACTGGGGGCCTCTCTAAATGGAAGAATTCCCAGGTTGCACTCTGCTTCATTGGGTCTGGGGCAGGACCTGGTAATCTATATTTTTAAGACATTCCCTGGGTAATTCTGATGGGCAGCCAGGCTTGGCAAACACGGGCATAAATTATTCAGTTACATCCAAATTATCGTGACCCATATAACAGTCTAATAAATTTGGATGTGACCCTTTGGGGGGAAAATCCCAGGAAAAATTGCAACCATAAAGAAATTAAATTAATCCTCAAGGGTAAGTAAATTAATCCCAGTAAACACATTATAGTCACTGCATTAAGTAAAAATTTTATCTGCTTAATCAATAATGAAATAAGCAGAGAGAGGATATTTTAAAGCCTGTAGGAGACATCATAATTCAAACACTAGCCTAGAGCTGATAAATATTTTATGGACAATCAATTTTATTTTATTCTACTTAAGAAATGAATAAGGGTCTATGTTTCTATTTGGCAACATCAGGTTTTTTGAATTGAATTGGAAGCATATGGTGTTGGTAAAACTAATGGGAATTCCTCCCGCAAGGTGAGTATTAGCAACCTCGTTACTAAAAGACACCAGGTCATTTTCTCTCCTCAGTGTAAACCCCTTCATCCGACTTGGTCTTTTGACTTTGGCTCTGAAGTGTAGTGCCATGAGCCATCTTTTGCACAGTAATGGTCCTGCAAAATGTACCTGTTCTCTAAAGAGGGACAGATCTGTACATCTCTGGTTCTGGTTGTCTTTAATTTCCTCCTGCTGAGAACCTTGCAAAACCTCACTAAAAGTCAGGCCCAAAAACAGATGGAAAAGTAGGTTCTTTTCATTCATCAACTTACAGGACCACAACAAAAAGTATCTGCAGACAGTAGATGAATTTATGGTAAACACCTACGGGGGGGCGAAAGTTTGTCATGAATTTGTTTTCCCACCCTAAATTGAGTAAAATGTTTTGTAAAGGATAAAATCATACCAGCCGAGAAAGCCTTCAGGGTTTGATAAACTTATGGAGAGATTATGGAGAGATTCTTCTAATACAAATAAGGAATCTAGACTGTGAAAATTAAGTGTTCTCAGGTCTCAAAAGTTGCAGGGCAGGTTAGTCCAACTTCACAGGAAAATGTACTAGGGAAACTAGAGTTGCCCAGAGAAATTGGTTGCTAGAATTTAAGCCAAGATTTTCCTTCTAAGAGAAATAATAACTTAAAAAGATATTTTCACTCACTTTGCTGCAGGCAGCTTACATTGGATGCTTACATCAAGTGCCAAGACCGAGGGGGGACCCCATTTGATTTGGTGGGGATGCCACAACAGGACTCTAGAGATCACATTGCATAAAAGACCTTAGACTTCCTGGGAGGAAAAGGGAAGAGCCCAGGGATCAAAAGTCAAGCCCCCCGACCACAACATTAAGACCCTGAGTTTTTGGAGACAGTGTCCCCAGAAGAGAGAATACCAAGGTACGAGAAATCTGAAAGCTGTGTGCTTTATTTCAAGACCAAAGAGGAAGGAAAAGGCAACTGTGCAGGGGTGCGCCATGCTAATACCCCGAGCCCAGCCTCTCAGGAGCTGCCAACCCCGGCTGGGCAGCTGTGATCTCATTCAATGCAGACTGTCCGCTGCTGGCTGAAAGCACTTCCGCTTGAATAGAATATCCTTCTATTTTTGGATGAGAAGAGAAGAGTCTCTAAGCAAAATGTTTAAAGAGCAGTGATGCGGTGCCTCGGTCTGAGAGCAGAGTCACAGCTGGGAGCAGTGAAGCGGACAGCCACCAGCAGCCTCCAGGTCCATCCTCAGCCAACCAGGAAGGGATTGGGACTGAGGATTACAACCCCCCCTCAGCACGTTTGTACATAAGAGAGGACACCAGACACTAGTAGAAACTGCTGAGATTAGTGTTTCAGTAACCAACATCTTTTTTTTTTTTTTGGAGACAGAGTTTTACTCTTGCTCAGGCTGGTCTTCAATTCCTGAGCTCAAGGGATCCTCCCACCTCAGCTTCCCAGAGTGCTAGGATTACAGGCGTGAGCCACTTTGACCGGCCTGTCTTTACTAGGATAATCTTGGCTCTCAGTGGTTGCTCCACTGGGGAATGTGTATGTGGAGGAGAAAGGTGTAGCTATAGGTTGCTAATGAATTTATCATAGTTCTGTATTTATAATGCACAGGAATACATGATTGAATAAATTGGATACAGAGAATGCATGATTCTTTAAGAATTATATGAGAATTCACACATGAGAATTATATGAAAATCCAGAGCCTTGGCTCTTTATTAAGCAAGAAAAATTACTTCAAGTTAGTCAATGCACTATAATCCTAGCACTTTGGGAGGCTAAGGCAGGAGGATCACTTGAGGACAGGAGTTCGAAACCAGCCCCAGTAAGAGCAAGACCCCGAGCGTGGTGACACACACCTGTAGTCCCAGCTACTCGGAGGGCTGAGACAGGAGGATCACATGAGCCCAGAAGTTTGAAGTTGCAGTGAGCTATGATGACACCACTCCACTTCAGCCTGGGCGACAGAGTGAGACTCTGTCTCAAAAAGAAAAAAAAAAAGTCAATGCAAACTTCTATCTCCCTTTCATATATACAGGTTTTTCCTGAAGTTATTGGAAGCAAAATATTTACCCTGAGTGTTATTTTAGATAAGATGACAAAACACACCCACATAATGATTAAAGATCAATATAAGGCAGAAGGAAATCAGAACCTAAGTGGTGCAAGTGTGGACTAAAATCAGAACAGAGATGTAGAGAAGGAAAACATCAGTGGGAGCTAAAGCTACTACTGCAGTGAGAGATTTCATAGAAGTGGGACTCTAGTTGAGCTCTGAAAATAATTTAGCTAAATGCATATTTGGGAATGGGATGGAAGTTTATCCAAGGAGAAGTGACAGTAAAAGTAGAGGTCAGAGTGAGAGGGGCTGTGTGCAGGACGATGAGAAGATGTCTACCGGGTGCTGTCTCCTTTCCATGACAATGCATGGCAGCATGCCCATGTTACCTGTTCACTATGTGCCAGCGCCTGTGCCAGATGCATTCATTTATTACCCTGTTACATCCTCACAGAAGCCCAGGAAGCAAGTCCAGTTTTACACACCAGAAGAGAAGGGCTCAGGGAGATTCAGTAACTTGTCCAAGGTTGCTTGTTAGGAGGTGGCAGAGGTGGTGACTCCAGCTGAAGTCAGCTGTGTCCAGAGCCTGTACCCTTAACTCCAACACTCTTATATAAATCTGTGCTTGGGTGGCCAATCGGCAGCAGTGAGTCAAATAAAGCCTTCGGACATGTGTTCTTGGCCAGCACGATGTGCAGAGATACGGAGTGACTTGGCTGGGCTAGGCTGGCCGCCTCATCAGCTTATGTCCTGGCCTTCCACCCTGGCTGTTGCATGCATCTGTGCACCTGCCCGGGCCATCATACGTGGGACTCCCAGATGACACTGAGGCAGGTGAAGGGGAAGTGGAAAAGAAAGAGCCCATTCTTGAGACCCTTCTAAAAAAGGAATTTGAAACCAAAGACAAAAGAAAGAGTTAAAGACCTAAGTCTACAAGGTTTTTCAAGGTGTGTCCTCCAGCATAAGAATCCCCTGGGGAGCTTGTTTAAAATGCAGAGCCCTGGGCCCACAGCACTTCTCCTGAGTCTAAGGGATGGTCAAGGAGTCTACATGTTTTAACAGGCTCCTAGAGGGAGTCTATATTCATTAAAATTTGAGAACTATTGAATTATACTTGTTCAAAAAAAAAAAAAAAAACAAAACCTCACACTCATCTATTTTCCCCTTCTTGCAAATATAACTCTTAGTCACATCTACTCTAAATGAAAAATAGTATTCACTGTCAGCTTGTAAAAATACTTCACATAAGTCTTGGAAAAACCTTGAATCACAACTTTGAGCACTTCTTTTTATCTTTGAGCCTTGGAGCACCAAACTGAAGTCAGTCCTAAATCTTTTTTTAATCAACACGAACATCAAAGGGACTTCATTGCAATTCAGCTCACCTGAGCCACTTTGACCATTCACGTTCATCCTGTTACTACCAAGGGGCTGATCGGTGGCACTGGGAAGTTTTCACACTGACCAAAGACGGGAGTCCATTGAGCCCCAAGATGTGTTTTGGGGGCCACAGGTGACCACTCAACCTCCTTCTCCTGTGTGTCCCCTGGGAAAAGTGGATGACAGAAACCCCTCCAAAACCTCTGGGTAGTAAGGAGTGTCCTGGCCCTTGCCCCTAACCTCGGAAAGAGCTTTCTCAGCTCCATGCTTTTCCCTCTGAAGTTCAGTATGCCTGGAATGACCTTCCCTGCCTGCCACACCCCCCCCATAAAGTCTAATTCATCCTTCAATTCCTGGCTCAGATGTCATGATAATAATAATAATATTCATAAATCAGGTTTCCCTATTCTATTCTGTCTTAACTTGCTATAACTTCCCTTTTTAGTACTCATCAAAGTACTGCTGCTAGAAATAGTTATGTCCTTTGCCGTTTTTTCACATAACACTTCAAGTATTCCTTCATTACCACACATTGCATCACCAGGATTTAAATATTTGTCTGCAAGCTCCATGCGTGCATGGATGTGCTTTATTAAACTAGCAATTCTAACCACATAGTCCATACGCAGGTGCAATTATAGTGCCGGATAGTAAGTACCCACTAACCCAGCATCAGTCCCTCTCAACACATCTTTGTCACTTCATGGTAAAGAAAACAGATGCCGCTAACCTAAGTGGACAAATTAACCAAGGGAACAGATAGACAGCTCAGAGGCAGACCCACCACGTAAGGAATTGTGACATACGAGAGAGGTGCACCGGGAAAAGGACGAAGCCAGCACTCTCAGTGACCCATGTAAAAAGGAACGAAATTGGACCCCCTACTATACACCGTACATAAAAACTAATTCCGTATGGACTAAAGACTTCCATGTGAAAAACAAAACTTTCAAACATATAGAATGATGAGTAATCACAATGGTAATCAGGGAAACAAAAATTAACAATATTATGAGATAATCATTTTAAAGTCACTCAGTTGGCAAAAATTGAGAAATCTGATAATATCCAGTGTTGGCAAAGATATAGATTGCTAGGAACTGTTAATACACTGTTGGTGGGTATATATATTAGCCATTTTAGAAAAAAGTTTGGCAATATCTAATAAATTACATTAATGGTTGTACTGTAAAATATTATATGCAGTAAAAAAAATGAACAGGTACAACCACAATAAAAAACAGTATGATTTCTCAAAAATTGAAAAATTGAATTGCCATACAATTCCACTTCTGGGTATATACCCAAAAGAAGTGAAAGCAGGGACTAGAACAGATATTTGTACACCTGTGTCATAGCATTATGCACAACAGCCAACAGGTAGAAGCAACCCAAGTGTCCATCAATGGATGAATGCATAAACAAAATAGGGTGTGTGTGTGTGTGTGTGTGTGTGTGTAATGGAATATTATGCAGCCTTAAAAAAGCTAAATGGATGAACCTGAAACATTATGCCAAGTAAAATAGGCCAGTCACAAAGTGACAAATATTTTATATGAGGTACCTAGAATGGGCAAATTCATAGAAACAAAATAGAATAGAGGCTGCCAGGGGCCGGGGGAAAGGGAGAATGAGGAATTATTGTTTAACGGGAACAGAGTTTCAGCTGATAGCAGGAGCCTGGATAGCTCAGTCGATAGAGCACCAGAATTTCAGGTGAGGATGATGAAAAAGTTCTGGAAATGGATGGTGGTGATGGTTGCACAACAATGTGAATGGACACTTAAAAATGGTAAAATATGGCTACTTGGGAGGCTGAGACAGGAGGATCACTTGAGCCCAGGAGTTTGAGGCTGCAGTGAGCTACGATGGTTCCACTGTGCTCCAGCCTGGGTGACAGAGTGAGACCTTGTCTCAAAAAAATAAATACATAAATAAAAATTTTAAAAAGGTTAAAGCAATAAATTTTACATTTATTTAATAAAGAAATAGGAAAAAAATGAATGAACAACATATTTACTCATTCTCCTATCAGTGGCCATTTGGGATATTTCCAGTTTTGTTTGTTCATTTGTTTGTTTTTGTTGCTGTTAAAGACAATGCTACGATGAACATTCTTTTACGTGTCTCCTAGTACATATGTGCAAAGAGATTCTCTAGTATATACCTAAAAATGGAATTGCTGTGTCAATTTTACTATGTCAAATTGTTTTCCAAACTGATTGTACTGTATTACATAATTTACATAATAAAATAATAATTTGTAAAAGATGTTCAGGATATGTTAAATTACAGCCAAAAGGAGGTAGATGAATCTCTCAACTTTCCCAACCACCTAGAAGTGTACTGCCCAGAGAAGGGGGCTCTGACCAGACTATACCTGCCATGTTTCATTCCTGTGCTGGGCACCCTTTGTAAGACCATTGGCTAATCAATGTCCATCTAGTGGTGACCTCCAGGACGAGTGAAGCAGGTTCACTGTGCACTGGTTACCAACTTGTCAGAGTCCAGTGAGACAGAACACTCACACACAAGTCCCATGAGGCAGGTTTATTATTGAATACTTACAGACAGGCAGTGAGGGACAACGGAAGCCTGGGATTCATTGTGAACTGGTCCCTCAATGCTCAGAAAATCTGCCTGGAGTGGATGGAATCTTGCCTGCACATGCTTCGCTTGCACTGCAGCTGAAGGTCCCCCCAAAAGTAACCTGCCCTGAGTTTTATATCCCAGGGAACATGAGTTGCTGGGATAAAGTGTTGAAGGACATCCTGTTTCTAGGGAGGAACTGGAACAGAATTCAAGCTGCTCCAGAGGGTCCCTCCCTATCTCAGGATGTTGCCTTCCCAGCACATTCTGCAGTTATTCTCGAGAACTGTGAGTGAGAAAGTGGGGAGAACTGGGTCAGTCCAAGGCCACCCAGAGAATTGTCTTGCAGGTTGGTGAAATGTCTGGAAACTCTGCCAGGGAGGAACAGCTGAGTGAGATTGGGTGCTGGCCTGGAAAAGTGCACCTGGGCCTTTTGGAGAAGAACGGGCACTGCTATTTGCTGGGTTAAAGCACCCTCCTCTTGTCTTCTCTCCTCTCCTCCCCTTCCCTCCCCTCCCCTCCTCTCCTCTTCTCTCCTCTCCTCTCCTCTCACCAGTTCATCCCCTTTGATTAAGTGAGCAACCTCAGAAGGATCCAGATCCACAGAAGCAGCCTTGAAAAGGAAAAGGCAGATTAGGAGACACACGAGACCCGACTTCGAGTATTAGAAAACCTGTTTTGTGGAAGGGAGGTTCACTCTGGCAAGTTCCAGAGAGCAGGCCAGCAGTCAGAGGCCACAGGGGAACTTTACAAACTTAGAGCTGGGCGAGCACCCATGAGCTAGGCTGCCGATGGAGTCCTGGGCATGTTCAACCCCCTAGATTGTCAAAGAATCAATTCCAGGACTGGAGGCTGGGGAAGCCGGAGGAGACGCCAACTTAGGTCCTCGCCCACTCTGTGATGACGATTCAGATGCATCCAAGTGGCAGACACCCCACCTGCCAGGAACAGCTCTCAGTCAACATTTATTTTGAATTGGGTTTTCTAATTATTCTATAACTCATTTGGATCTTGCCATGAACAAATTAGCCCTTTTCACATTTGTTGCCGTCCCTGGAGTATTAAAATACTGCCAAGGCTTAGGTTTTACTATTTATAAAGTAAGCCATGCATTGCACTAATAAAAAGCTGCTTAAAGCAGATGCATATATCTTTTGTTTTATATTCCAGAAAGTCCATCGTTTCCCACCTCTCCTAAAAACAGGTCTACCAGCCAGGCAAGCTGACTCACACTTACAACCCTAGCACTCTGGGAGGCTGAGGCAGGAGGACTGCTTGAGGTCAGAAGTTCAAGACCAGCCTGAGCAAGAGTGAGACCCATCTCTACTAAAAATAGAAAAATTAGCCATCCATGGTGGTGCGCACCTGTAGTCTCAGCTACTCAGAAGGCTGAGGCCCGAGGACTGCTTGAGCCCAGGAGTTTGAGGTTGCTGTGAGCTAGGCTGATGTCACGGCACTCTAGCCCGGGCAACAGAGTGAGACTCTGTCTCAAAACAACAACAACAAAAAAAAAACAACAAAAAACATCTACCATCTTTTCAAGATTTTCTCCCACAAGTGCTTGAAAGCACTTCCATATTCTGCAAATAAAAGTTATTCGGTTACCTTTTATGGAAGCCATTAAGATACCAAATTTAAAGATTTATATAAACACCTGCAGGCAAATCTCTTTTGATACTGTACAACACGCAGTCATGAAGAAGGGACCACAAAATAAGTCAGCTAATTACATGTCACTTTAAAACCACTGGATGTAGACTAAAGGCTGCTGAAAGGTTTTGATCAATACTGACTCCACCTTAAGCACCATGAGTAATGTGATGCACGGTGCTCCTGTCTTTTCCTGGGCACCTAAGTCTGGCAACTTCACTTCTAAGCAGTAATTAAATCAGAGAAAATTGTATGTAGTCATGTGATTGGTTCAAATTTTTTTAGCAGCAATCATGAAACCAAAATCCCACTGATACACTTTAAAATCTACAATTGGCAAATTTGAAATGTCAGATCCGTTCTAATTTATTTTGCAGGCTACCCCAGGGAAGCCTGCCTGCCCTGCTGTTAGATGAAAGACTCTCTCCTCCCTTCCCTGGCACCATTTGGGTGGTATCACTGTGAAATATTCTGTTTCTGCCACTGGTACTGACATCCTGTTAAATCTTGCTTCAGCACTTTGGTGTGAGCTGAGGTGAGCTGAGTCAGAACAGGTGCAAGAATTAGGTAACCGCTTTGTACCCACATTTCAATATTTCAGCTCATGAGCAAGTTGGCTCGGTGTGCTTCCTCCTTTTATCAGCCATTGGTTTTCTCAACCCGGGAGTGGTTGGCTACCCAGCGTGACCTGAACTGGTTGCTTCATCAACTAATGACAGCGTTTTTGAAGTTATCTTTTCATTCTTATGAGGCAACTTCTTTCTGTGGTGGAATCACTTCTCCTGTCAGAAGGCAAAATTTGAGGTAGTTCCTAGACTTAGCCATTGAGACCACATCTGGAAACTGTCATGAAAGGGAGGCAGGTCATGTATTTGGCCTTAGTAGCATCTCGGCACCTTTCTCCTCACCCAGAGTGCCAAGCATGGAGAAGCAGCACATTCCTCCTCTGGAGACTGAGTAGGGAAAATAACAAGCTGACTCAGATTCACAAAGAACTTGGCAACAAATAGTGAGAACTTTAGCATCTCATGCTTGCTAAGTGGGCAGCATCAAGTATATACTGCCCTTACTTTTTCTTTTAAGAGATAGGGTCTCAGCCGGGCGCGGTGGCTCACGCCTGTAATCCTAGCACTCTGGGAGGCTGAGGCGGTTGGATTGCTCAAGGTCAGGAGTTCGAGCCCAGCCTGAGCAAGAGCGAGACCCCGTCTCTACCCAAAATAGAAAGAAATGAATTGGACAGCTAAAAATATATATAGAAAAAATTAGCCGGGCATGGCGGTGCATGCCTGTAG